>PVHX01007000.1:0-87576 GCA_004024805.1 Geosciurus inauris
GGATGTGGTGAAAAAGGCACACTCAAACATTGCTGGTGGGACTGCAAACTGGTGCAACCAATCTGGAAAGCAGTATGGAGATTTCTTTAAAAATTGGAATGGAACCACCATTTGATCCAGCTATCCCACTCTTTGGCCTATACCCTAAAGATTTAAAAACAGCACACTACAGTAAAGCAGCCACTTCAATGTTTATAGCAGCACAATTCACAATTGCAAAACTATGGAAGCAACCCAGATGCCCTTCAATAGATGAATGGATAAAGAAACTGTGGTACATATACACAATGAAATATTATTCAGCAATAAAAGAGAATAAAATTATGGCATTTGCAGGCAAATGGATGGAATTGGAAAACATTATGCTAAGTGAAGGAAGCCAATCCCAAAAAACCAAATGCCGAATGTTCTCTCTGATTAGTGGATGCTGATACATAAGGGGGGTGGGAACAGGGAACATAGGAGAAATGGAGGAACTCTGGATGGGGCAGGGGGGAAGAAGGCGGAGGGAAAAGGGAAGGGGTGTAGTAAAGATAGTTGAATGACATGTTCATCACTACCCTAGGTGCATGAATAAAGACACAAATGGTGTGACTCTATCTGGTTTGCAACCAGAGAAATGGAAACATTGAGCTCTATATATGTACTATGACTTGAAATGCATTTAAATAAATTAATTTAAAAAGAAAAAAGAACTGAAATTGACTAGAAACTGTATCCAGAGCAACGTACTATTTATTATGATAAATAAAATCCAAACTTGGTGTACTGGTGCAGTCCCAGCTGCTCAGGAAGCTGAGACAGAAGGATCCCAAGTTTGAGGCTAAACTGGACAACACAGCAAGAACCTGTCTCAAAGCAAAATAAAACAGAAAAACAAACAGGCAATGCTGCTTAAAAGGAAATCTGTTGATAGGACCCACTCACTGCTCCAGCCTGGCTTTGATCTCCTCCCACTCAAGTGCAAGGACTTTGGTTAAACAGATCTATTAATTGCAAAAGAAGCCCAAGCCAAATAATGACATTAAAATATAACCCTTCATTCATAAATAGGAAAAGACATCCACAGCTCTTCTGAAATGAATAAAACTAAAGCATCAAAGAGAGACTGAGGTGAACAAACAGAACAATCAACCTAGAAAGAAACAAACAAGGAAACAGAAAGGAACTTTCATACTTTTTCTAATTCGTAATCTTAGACTCTTGAAAGGATATTGCATCCATAACACAAAGGCAGCCTGTAATGAAAAGGGGACAATGAGAGAATAAGGACCTAAAAATTTATAGGGGAAAGAGGAGGGGGAGGAAGAAGAGAAGTAGTCATTGTTTTCTGGCTAATGGCAAAATTAGTGATGAAAATTTTATCAAAAATAACAGAGCATTTTTCTGGGTAACGGAGTAAAACCTGAATTTTAACATACTCTGTCTATACCAGTCAACAAAAAAGGAACAAATAGAATAGTACAAATCCCAAGCCTTGCATCTAACCAAAAGATACAAAACTTGCCAGATGAGGTAGCACACGCCTGTAATCCCAGCAACTCTAGAGGTTGAGGCCTTTAGAGTTCAAGGTCAACCTCAGCAACTTAGTATAAGGTGCTAAGCAACTTAGGGAGACCCTGTCTCAAAATAAAAAATAAAAAAAGGGCTGGGGATGTGGCTCAGTGGTTAAATGCTTCTGGGTTCAATACCTGGAACCAAAAAACAAATAAACAAAAAATTTACAAGCCAAATTACACATAGATTTGGAACAAACAAACAAACAAAACACCAGTTTTCAGCAGAACCGATTTTTAAGTTCTTACCACAGGCTCTTGCAGAGAACTAGGCCATGACAAGAGAAGAGGCCATTCCCATAAAACCAACCACAGCGGCAGCAGGTTCACAAGTGCAACGATGCTGAAATAAGATTCCTGGAGTATCAGGCCCTGGTTAGGGAAGGACTTGAGGAGGCAGACTTATAAAGGCAAAGCTTCTGATCAAGAAAAAAGAAAGGAAAGGAGAAATGGTGGCTGCGTAGAAAGGCAAAAAGAAGCATGGGGTGAATGGGGGAGGGGGCATGAAAAGAATGGAGAAACTTTGGTCAAAGGGGAGGGGCCGGGGGAGGGAACATGGGGACAGGAATGAGATGGACAACAATGCCCTAGCTACATGTATGACTGCGCATAGGGGGTAACTCTATATTGTGTACAACTAGAGAAATGAAATTCTGCTCCATTTGTGTACAATGAATCAAAATGCATTCTTCTGTCATGTATACCTAATTAGAATAAACAAAACAAAACAAAACAAAACAAAAAGAAGCATAAGGTGAACTTCAGCATCCTGCAAGACAGAAAAGGAAAAGAAGTCAAAGATAACAAAACTTACCCCTTAGCCTAAAAAGGAAAAACGTTTAATACCAGCCATCAAAGAAACTGTATTTAGATACGTTAACTAAAGATAAGAAGAAAATAATATTCTTGAAATAGGAATCTTGTAAACCATAAAACCACCAACCCTGTTCACTAAATGCAAGATGCAAACAGTAGCTCTATACAAAAGCTACAGGCAGTGGGGCTAGGGAAGAAGAACGAAAAAACCTTCAGCTTCAAAAAGATAAGCCACAGACTACAGGAAAATACTTGCACATGACATGTCTTATAAAGGACTATTACCCAAAATATACAAAGAACTCTTAAAACTCTGCAATAAGAAAATGAACAATCCAATGAAAAGTGGTCAAAAGATATGAACCTCACCAAAGAAGTTATGTAGATGTATGAAAAGATCTTCAACGTCACATGTCATTTGGGAAATGAAGTTTAAAACAATAATGGTGGGAGGAGGGAAGAATAGAAGTTCATTGGATTAGACAAAGGGGAATGAAGAGAAGGTAGGGAGGATGGGAATAGAAAGACAGTAGAATGCATCGGACATACCTTTCCTATGTTCGTATATGAATACACAACCAGTGTAGCTCCACGTTATGTACAATCATAAGAACAGGATCCTAATTAGAGTAAGTTATACTCCATGTATGTACAATATGTCAAAATATACTCTACTGCTATGTATATCTAATAAAAAAAAAAAAACACACCCAATAATGGATACCACTACATACTACTAAAATGGTCAAAATCCTAAACACCGACAACACCAAATGCTGGGAAGGATGCGGAGCAACAGTGCTCCTGGGAATGCATAAAGGTACAGCCACTTAGGAAATTTCTCACAAAATTAGGCATACTCTTACCATATGATCCATCAATCAGGCTCCTTGGTATTTACTCAAATTTGCAAAAAAACATGTCTACACAAAAACCTGCATGTGGATACTTATAGCAGCTTCCCTAAAAATTGCCAAAACTTAAAAGTAACCATGATGTTCTTCAGTAGGTAAGTGGACAAATCAACTGTGGCAATTCAGACCCTGGAAGCTTATTCATCACTAAGAAGAAGTCAGCTAACAAGCCATGAAAAGACATGAAAGAAACTTAAGTGCATATAACTAAGTGAAAAGCATATGTATTACAGAACTCTAACTATGGCATTCTAGAAAAGGCTAAATTATAGAGGCATCAAAAGAACCAGTGGTGGCCAGGAGTTGGGGGCGGGGGGGTAAGGATGAACAGAGCAGAGGACAAGTTTAGGGCAGGGAAGCTATGCTGTGTGACACTACAGTGGCAGACATACATGGTTATACATTTGTCAAAACCCAGAGAATATAAAACACCAAGAGTAAACCCTACATAAACTATGAGCTTTGGATGGTGTGTCCTTGTATCCATCATCTGCAAAAAATGTACCATTCTAGAGGGGGATGTTGATGGTGGGGGACTTTATGCATGTGTGGGGGCAGACAGTATATGAAGACTCTGCTTTACACACATTTTCCTATGAACCCGAAACTATTCTAAAAAATAAAGCATATCTTTTTTTAAAAACTTTTTAGATAATGAAAATTTCTTCAAAAAATTAGTCATTAAGGGAAAAAAAACCCTAAGGCATAGTTCTTTGACCTATTTGTTTTAAGAATTACACACCTTCAAACAAACATTTAGAAGTAAGGGGAAGTAAAGGAATAGATAGCTTAAGTTGGAAGCTAAAAAAACAAAATGAACAGAAATGAACTTTTTAACATATAAAAAAGGAAGAAATTAAAAGTTGATTGAAGGGGCTGGGGTTATGGCGCAGTGGTAGCGTGCTCGCCGAGCACGTGTGAAACACTGGGTTCGATCCTCAGCACCACATAAAAATAAAATAAAGATATTCTGTCCACCTACAACTAAAAAAAAATATTTAAAAAAAAAGTTGATTGAAGACAAAATTGTATAAGAAATGCAGTCTAGATTATGAAATAGCCAAGGGATGATATATTTGAACAAAAACAAAAATTAGGCAGTGAATAATACCAAGAAAATTAACAAGAACAGTGTGTGGTGCTGCATGCCTGTAATCTCAGAGACTCAGAGGCTGAAGTAGGAGGATCGCAAGTTCAAAGCCAGCCTCAGCAACTTAGTGAAGCCTTAAGCAACTTAGCAAGACACTGTCTCAAAATAAAAAATAAAAAAATAAAGGGCTGGCAATGTGGCTCTGTGATAAAGCACCCAGGGTTCAATCCCTGGTACCAGAAAGAAAGAAAAGAAAAGAAACAAGAGAATGAAAATGAAAAAGTAAAAAGGATCAGGAAGAAAGTAGTTGAAATGGAAGCAAGACAAAAAAGAACCAATATACATATACTTGGGTTCCCTAAAAAACTAAAATGAAACAATAATACAGAAATAATAGTTAAAAGCCTAATCCAAGAAAACTTTCCCAAAACAAACAAAATCTACTTATACATGATCTAGCAAGCACGAAGGAAAATCGACCTGAATTGACCAACTCTGATATGCATCTTAGTAAAATTGTTGCCTATTCTCAACACCTCCAGGTAAATGACAAAATAATTTACCAGGATAAGAAAAACAGGCACAGTACTTCCCAAAGCAACATATAAATCATGGCAAGGATGGAACAGTATTCCAGAACAACTCACAAACATTAAAGCTGAATCAAGAATTTTATATCCTAATAGGTGAAGTTGGCCTTCAAGTGTCAGGGCAATAGGAAAACTTATAAGCACACAGAAACTCCAGGAATTTTGTGCCTCCGAGCCCTTCTTGAAGAATCTAGCAGAAGCCAAACTTCTTCCAACAGGGATAACTTGAAGAAATATCAATAAAATGAATGATTTAATATAATAGTAGGTCTGCTACCAAATGTGGTAGAAGAATAATAAACAAAATAAATAATGTAAGTTAAATGATGGGAGAGGAAAGGCCAGAGAAAGAGAAAAAGAATAAATTCATTGATTATTGCATGGGCAACAGGTAGAAGTCAAAGAATATTACTGAAACTGACAAACCAGATAGGAAAAGGTCAAATTTAAAAATAGAGGGCATTTAAAAAGTGTAAATACAAGGACGAAATTTTGAATCTTCTTAAACAACAAAAGTTAGTTTCTTAACTAACAAATCAAATTCCCATTTTTTAATTTTATTTTAAAAATAAAAAAGAGCAAAGGAGAATAAGAGTATAAAAATGTAGCAATTATAACATATTTAGTAGTCATAAAAGAATGACAAAACTGAGGCCAGATATATCTGTCATATCAATAAATATGAAAGGGTTTAATTCACTTGTTATAAGAAAAAGATTTTTGATTTAACTCACAAAATAATAACTACAGCATACAATAGAAAGATCCAAAGCACAAGTAATTCAGAAGGCTGGGAATGTACCTTAGAGGTACAGTGCTTGCCTACCATGTACAACGGCCTGGGTTCAAACCCCAGCAAATAGAAACAATAGAAAGAGGTTTCAGTCTTGATATCGAAGTAAAATTTCAAGCCAAAAAGCACTACACACAACAAAGAACACTTTCAATGCTAACAAACACAATTTACAATGATGATATAACAGTTATGAATACCTATACATCAAATGACATACCAACTTTTTAAGGCAAAAACTACAGGAAGTATAAGGAGACATATAGAAACATACTTTAAATAGGAAATTTTAATATGCCACATTCAGTGCAAAACAGAGCACATAGTCAATAAGGTTGTAAAAGACTTAACACAAGGAAGACCTAATGAATATACATTGTGCTTTACATCCTCATAATAAAGGATTCATCTTTATGTGAAATACACAGGGAACATCCACACAAAATGATCACTTGAAAACACCTGAAAGTTTAAAAGACTTCTATTAGGTAACTCTTCAGCAAGACAAAGTAAAATCCTAGAATTTCTAAAATAGAAGGACAAGAAAAGCACTAAATATCAGAATTTATGGGACACATTTAAAGCAGTGAGCTGAGAAAATTCAAGCCTAAACACATCAATAAAGAATGAAAATAAATTCTCCACTCAAAAAATGAGAAAAACAAAGCCAACCAAAAGGAAGAATAAGGAAGAAGATATTAAGAATAAAATCAGAGCTGGGCATGGTGGTGAATGCTTGTAACCCCAGTGGCTTGGGAGGCTGAGGCAGGAGGATCAAGAGTTCAAAGCCAGCCTCAGCAAAAATGAGGCACTAAGCAACTCAGTGAGACCCTGTCTCTAAATAAAATATAAAATAGGGCTGGAAATGTGGCTTAATGGTTGAGTGTCCCTAAGTTCAATCCCCGGTACCCAGTGGAAAAATCAGTAGATCTAACAAATTAAATTCCCATTTTTTTAAATTTGCAAAATAACCTTCTAGATAACTTAATAAGGAAAAAGAGGATGAGGGAGAGGAAAGGAGGAGAAGAGAGAGGAGAAGAAGATAGGGGAGGGGAGGGAGGGGAGGAACCAAAGCACTGGTATCAAAATCAGAAATGGCAAGAGGAACTGAAAGACAAGAAATTAAAAATTCCCAAGAAAGTCCTTTGCAGATCTCTATGCAAATAAATTTGAAATTCCAGCCATAAATAATTTCCTTTAAATAAAAGTACAATTTACCAAAATGGACCTCATCAGAAATGTAATGCCTAAACAGTTCTACTTTAGAGAAAAGAGAGAAAGTCATCAAGTCCCAGAAGGTTTCACAGGGGAATTCTACCTGATCCTCAGTGACCATATATATAGTCTCAATGCCACAAAAATTATTTCAGAGCTTTAGAAAAAAAGAAAGAAGGAAAACTTTAAAATACTATTTATGATGCATGTATGAGATTGATATCTAAGCCTAATGTGGCACAAAAAAATAGAACTGCTAATTACAGGACATAATGGTAGAGATATCCTATTTATAATAGCAACAAAAGATACAATACTCAAAATTAAACTTAACAATTATTGTACAAAACTATGCCAGGAAAAATTTTTACACATTCCTGGAAGACGTGAAAGTGTATTTGAACAAGTGGGAAGACATTTTTTCTTCATAGGGCAATTCTACCACCCGAAAGATATCACTCTTCCTCCAAGTTAATATATAAATTTAACACAGTCCTAATGACAAGACCAAGATGTTTCCTTCTTTCTTTCTTCCTTTTTTAAAAAAATGGAGCTATATACATAGAAAGAAAACAAGAAAAAACAATGAGGGAAACATTGAAAACCTAAAGCTTAAGGGGATGGGGAAGAGCAATGAATCCTATCAGATATTAAACATAATTAAAATTACTCACTTATGAATAGACAGACCAATTGACTCTCAAATCACTGAGGTAAGGATTTTTAAATTAACGATGCTCCGATAACTGAGTAGTCATTTAGAAAACGATACACTCAGCTCTATGCTTCATCGCACACACAAAAATAAAAAGTGCACCCGAGCTAACTGCAGAAAAAGCAAGCATGCGAAGCCACAAGAAAGCACGGGTGAGCTACTCTACCACCTCAGTGTGGGAAAGCTTTCTAAAACTACTCTAAATCCAGATGCAATCAAAGAAAAATTGACACATTTGATGACAAACATTTCACAGTGCAAAATATATCCCTAAGCAAAGTAAAAGTGAGAAAAAAATACATGCAACAAGCATCACAAATAAAGGGCTGATGTCTGCAGCAAATGAAGAGCTCTCAGAAACTCAGAGGCAAATAAAGACCAAAAACACAATCGAAAAAAGGACAAGAATATGAACAAATGATTCAATATATATATTGATTAATATATAGAGATAAATGATTATATAATATATATATTGATAAATTCAATATATAGATAAATTATTATATATACATATATATGTATGTATATATATATATATATATATATATACATACATATATATGTATATGGTTGGAGGGAAGAAATAACCAAAAAAAAATCTAAACATAGACTTAAATCTTGGGTTGAAAGCTTAAGGGAAAGAAGAAAAAGATTTGGAATTGCAAACTTATAAAGCATAAATTAAAAACTCTAAAAGCTTCCCATGGGGGAGAAGGAAACAGTTTAAGCATCTTTGTGAGAAGGATTCACCTTGTTATCAGTAACATCAAATGCTACAAATCAATGGATCAGTGTTATTTTACATAAAAATTTCCATACCAACCAAATTGCTGTCAAGTGTGAGGATAGAATATAGCCATTTTCAGACATTCAATGTCCTGTTAAGTGCATCTTAACCATATACTCTTTCTAAAAAAGAAATAACTTTAAAGTGTTTCAATAAAATGAAATCATAAAAGAAAGGACCCTACCAGAAAGAATAAAAAAGCAATCCCAGGTGAACAGCTTGCCACAGGTCTAGACATCAGCCATCCTGAATTAATAAAAGCAGAATGGACATTCAAAGAATGCCTTCAAGAAAAAAGTAATGCATCACACAAATCCTACAGTAAGAAATCTGCAAAGTATTAATACTGCAATGAAGACAAGTGCCACTTCTATAAATAAGGAAAAAAGAACGGCTACTAGAAATTCCAGGGGAAAAGGCACATAGGAAAATCAGTCTGAATCTGAAATGAAATAAATTATGGCATGAGTTTGAGCAACTGACAAAGTCTAAGAAAAGAGAATCCGTTTTACCTGAACATTGGTAGCATCCTCCATGAGTGACAGTTTCAATGACATTGAATTGCTGCTCTCTCAAGAGATATAAATAAAGTATATCAGATAGTATATATAAATGCATTTTACTGATTTGGATTATTCAGAATCAATTGATAGCTGGGTGAGGTAGAGCACACCTACAATCTCAGAAACGTAGGAGGCTGAGGCAGCAGAATTGCAAGTTCAAGGCCAGCCTGTTTTAAATTCTAAAAGTTGTAAAAGGGCTGAGGGTATATCTCAGTGGTAGGGGTTCAATCTTCAGTACTGGGGGGAGGGGATTATCCTATGGTCAAAGAAAAAATCCATTTGTAGAATAATGTTCAATACATTATAAATCTTAGCAGTAAAAAGGAAATGCTATATAAGAACTTGGAAAATGAAAATACATAGTAGAAAATCAGTAGATATTATCTAAGGTAGCTGGATCATGAGGAAGAGGTTTACATTTATAATGGTAACCAGTATGTGATCTAAAACTAATAATGTAACTAATAAAATTAGGGGGTAAGAGGGCAGGAGGAGAAAGAAAGCATCATATTTTATAAAATGCATTTTTCACGGGGAGGAATCTCAAGATATTGTGTAAAGTTGATGAATCAAGAAATACAGACACAATGTAAGTTAGTATCACAGATAGAACCACCACCAGATCATCTGAAAGCTTCATGATGCGGTAGAGTAGCACTGAGTCTGGAACCAGGAAATACAAGTCCTCATCTCAACCCTAACCTCTGCCCTTCACCAGCTTGTGCCTTGCACAAGTCCCTCCTTCTTTCCGCCTATATCCACCTCTGTAGACCATATTAGACTAGACCAGTAGTTCTACAAATGTGGTTCACCAAATCAGCAACATCTCCTGGGAACTTGTTAGAAATGCAAGTTATTTGGCCACACCCAAGACTTAGTCAGAAACCCTGGTATTTACTCTCTCATTCTGTACAGGAAAAGTCTGTTGACCTCTGACCTAGACTACGCTGATCAATAGCACTAAATGTACATCTTTACTAAATCAATGCTATGTTTATCATTCCAGTGAAGTGTGTAAAGATTATTCAATCAGAAAGGTGCTTATGGTAATGCACTGGTCCCCTTAGTAAGTGTGGACTATCTGTAGCAATGGTTCAAAGGTCCTCCTTCCCCATCATTCTCAGGGCACCATAATGATAGTATATAATAAATAGCAAAAACATGTAATAACTAGGAAATAAACAAGTACTGTAAGATAATAAATAGTAAAAGGTCAAATCTTCTCTGGGCTACAGTCTTGGGACATTTTATTGACTACTCAGTGACCGGTGGAGGGCATGTGGAGAGTGCCTGTTCTCCATCCAAAGCTTGACTTCTAAAAAAGGCAACACTAACCAATTTTACAGCTAATAACTCACTTAGTATCATTCTCAGTGTATCTCAATTCCTCAGACTACCCCATCACCATAACGGTTCCCATCTCATAAATAGGAGAGGTGACTGATTGTTACAGGATGTGGCTATTTTGTCTATAACTGATAATACCACTAAGACCAAATCCCAGATTATTCACAAACATCAGCACCCATGAATTCAAGCTAAAGGTGGAGCTCTGAATTTCTAAAGACGTCTAAATGGAATGTGTCTGAAAGGGAAAAGTAGGTTTCTATCCCAACAGGATGGGTGACGCAAAGGCAGGATGTAGTGGAGATAGTCTAAACACAATCACCTGTAAAATGAACAAAGAAATCTACCATATGCACACAAGTTATTCTACTGGGACGCAGTAAGTGTAGAACCCTGATTCTTTCTGCTAGGACAGAAACCTAGCATATTACATTTGTTTCTGCCCTTTATACAATTTACTCAAATTCTCATCATATGAGACTTACTTGCCAGTGGCATTTATTCGTAATAGACCTATGGAGTGCTCTCTAATTCCAAGCCTCAGTCAGGTACTAAAGTCCAGCCTCTCGGGCATCCTTCCTGAGGCTGCTAAGCAAATCTACACACTTTGGGTGATTCAGCAGCCCAACAAGACAGCCCTCTCTGGACCTCTATCCTCAGTTCTCTAATGAATCTGTCTCTCTAACTTTTCAGAGTATAATTTCATAGCATGTCCAAGGAAAAACATACTTCTCCCTAGCCATTCAATCAAAGCTGCCCTTTTGCCCATTAATACTATTCAAAGCCACTTAAAAACCGGGGCTTTTCCAGGGCCTTCATAATAGTAAGAGGCCCAGACTGAACTCACCTCTCTGGCGAGATTGGTTTCTAAAGCTGAGAAGGTGTTATAATCCCATGCAGTCTTTCAATACAAAGGAGCAAGTCTTAGCATAATTCACAGGTCAAACAGTAACACTGCTCTCCTAGCCTTTCCTAAAGTACAAATATCAGACCACATTCTAGGCCACCTGTCATGAAAAATGGTATGATTCATCCCAAGACTGTCATGCTCCATGTGGGGAAAACACATGAAGGAAAATTATTCTAGCTTAAACAGGTTCTTGAACAGATTCATTATAGAAAAAGTCCTTGTGAAATAGCAAATGTTATGTTTGAATTTTAAATGTCCCCCAAAGGCCCACATGTTAAAGGCTTGGTCAATGGCCTGTGACCCTACTGGGAGGTGGTAGAACCTTTAAGAGGTGACACTGCCTCAGCAATGGCGAGGTGCTAAGCAACTCAGTGAGACCCTGTCTCTACATAAAATACAAAATAGGGCTGGGGATGTGGCTCAGTGGTCAAGTACCCCTGAGTTCAATCCCCAGTACCAAAAAAAAAAAAGAGGTGAGACCTAGTGGAAAGAAGTTAGGTCACAAGGGTTGTGCCCTTGAGGGAGATATTGGACCCCTGGATCTTTCCTCTTTCTTTCTGTCTTTGTTTCTCAGACCTCTTCTGTCTTCCATGTGCTCCCTTGCCACAAGCCCAAAGTGAGAGAGTCAAGCAACTATGGACTGAAATCTCTGAAACAATGGGTCAAAATAAAGTTTTCCTCCTTATAAATTGTTTATCTCTGGTATTTTGTCACAACAATAGAAATTTGACTTGGCCAATAATAAAAGCAATGATATGCTAAAATATGATTCTTGTACTAACAAAAGTAATTGATCTAATTCCTAATAATGAACTTAGAACTGTAAATAAAACAAGGAGACTGAATAGAGCAATAAAAACCCATACTTAAATTTTACTAATGCTAATTTGGGGACAAACAACTGTGATTTAAAATAGTTACTACTGCTGTGGTTCAGAATGTGTTTCTAATTTTTTCAAAAAATCTGACTATAATCTGTACTCCCAGGCCACATGTTTTTAAGTGACACTATCTTGCTTATTAGTGAGCTTGTAGCTACTGTAACAAAATGCCTGAGATAACCAACTTAGAAGAGGAAAGTTTATTTTGGTTACACAGTTTGGAAGGTTTCCTACCCCACCTTAAACAAAAGCTAAGTCTGATCCCAAGTTTTCTTCTTCACACATCCCAAACACCTGTTCCATCTCACCACAGCTTTCTCTCCAAGCTCAATGATCCTCACCCTTGGCTGTGCAGGGGAATGGTCTGAGAGCTTTAAGCACTATGTAATCCAAGTTTCCCATCTAGAAAGCTTGATTTAATTAATCTGAATTCTGATCTGGTATCTGGAGTTTTAAAAACTCCCCAAGTGATCCTAGTATGCAGCCAAAGTTGAAAACCATTGTCCTAGGATGACTTTAATAAGGGAGAGCCAGAAACATCAATAAAATAAAACAAGGTGAGACCATCAAAACCCAAATGAGGCCCAAATTCCATGCACCCAAACATGTAAAGGCAACAGATGCAACTTAAGACTTCTAAAATTTCTCTCCCTCCTCCAACCCGTCCCACTCACCAGTGCCCACCTTTCCTTTCAATTCAGTCTTCTGACCACCACTCTCTATTCTGCACCTATCCCCGTGTAGAAGCCCCTGGATGTCCTCCCTGCCTCCTTGTCCTCGCTTCCTCAGCCCATTCTGCACAGCACCACCAACTCCACCTGCTCATGGCTCCCTCCCTGGACCCTCCAAAGGCCTTTTCTTGCTCCCTGTGCCTCAGTTCATCAATTTGGTGGTAAAGGGCTTGCCCAATCTGTTCCTGGCTATCTTCCTGGCTCTCGTGTCTCACTCTTGTCTAAGAAGGAGCCTCATCACTCTGTTCTGGTCAACCTCGGTGGGCTGTGATTCCTCCCAAAATGCTCTCTTTCAAACTTCAAAATCCAAGGGAGACAGAAATATAAGGCAAACCATTTGCCCCACATTGCAGTTAATGAGCAAGAGGATGTGGATTTTTCTTTCTTCCTTTTTTTTTTCCTTTTTGGTACTGGGGATTGAACTCAGGGGAGCTTTAACCCTGAGCTATATATCCCCAGCCCTCTTAAGACAGTGTCTCAGTGTCCCGCTTGCTGAGATTACAGAAGTGCACCACCATGCCCAGCTAGGATCTGGATTTCAGTCCGGGTTTGGTCTGTATCCAAGCCTGATAGACTCCATCCCATTCTCTTTCTGGAACGTTGCTCTCTGTATCTTCCTGTGGAGACCATTCTATCTTTCAAGGCCATTTTGTTCCTGAAGTTGTCACTGTTTTGTCTAAAGAGACTTTTTCTGTCTTCTGAGTTTCTATAACACCTTAATTACGATTTTACAAAACATCATTGACTACTAGTTATGTAATGAGTTTCCTAAGGCTGGAGACATTGTCTCACAGCCTTTTTGTTTTTTTATAAAACTCTGTACAGCTCTCAACACCCTGGGCACTCAGCAGAGATCTGGTGAAGCCTTTCCACACTCACCAAGCCAGCCACAGAGGGAGATTCTTATTAACTTCAGGGAGAGAGATCCTGCCCCTGCCCCTTGCCATTTTCCTATTCTATTGCATCCATTCCTTCTTTTCAATATCATGAGTCCTCTGCCAACTGCCTGTAAAACATTTTGCAATCTGGGAAGGGCTCTGCCACCTGGTAACCAGGCAACCCCTAGGAAAATGCAAATCATGATAAATAGGAGTCATAAAACCAAGGAGGGCAGTTTCTTTCTCTGGAACCTGAACTGTAAAATGGAAATCAATGTCTAGGCCTTTGTCTCTGCTTTATGTTGAAAGGAACAAGGGGTGGAGCCACAGGCAGGAGTGAGCAAAAGCCAGGAAGGGGACAGGGGCAAAACTGGTCTTATGGTTACTCTCTCAAGAGGCAGCATTCTAGGAAAGAATAGTCCTCGTTTACAAGAAATTATACAAGGAACACAAAGTAGAAAAAAGAAATGAGGCCAAAACAGTAGCCCCTTACTCTGTCATCTCTTCTGCCTCTGGGAGGCAGTTATAACCCTCCTTGTTTTTCTCCACCTGGGTTCAGATGGCACTAACATGATGTCCTGGGTGTGGTTTGCAAAAGGCGACAAGGACCCATTCAATTTAGCACTGGACTGTACACCTAGGGAATTAGGAAAATCAGACAGTGAGTCTAAAACATAACAGAAGGAGAATGAGGAGCCCTTTCACCCATTGCCCACATCCTGTCCACCCTCATTCTTGCTGCTCACATCAAAGGAGAAGTTGCTAAAAAGCTGGGTCATTGTTTTAAAATTTAACTGGGTCCAAGAGGAAGTCCAAGTTCAACTCCCTAAATCCCGGGGAGGTGAATGCAGGAGTGAGGAGTCAGGGTGCCACAGGGCCAACACCTTCTGTTTGGAATGAGTCATCATCAACACTGGAAATCCCACCAACACTGCTCCTCCAGAAATTAGCATGTGTCAGATACTGAGCAAGGGCTGGGGATCAAACAAGAAAACAAAACAAAAAAGCACTGGCCCCCACTCTTGAGAAGTTGACAGTCTCATGGGAGAGGCAGAAATAATTTCCACTAACTACAGTGTTCTACAAGGCAGAAGCTCAGGATTCTGTGGAAATCAAGATAAAAGAGTCTAGTAGAGCAGAACTGAGTCAGAACAGACATGCCCTGAAGAGATGAGGTCACAGCTAAGGGCCATGAATGTGTAGTCAGGCTTGGGCGTGGGGGTGTTCCTGCAGTGAACCATGGTGAGCGAAGCCCGGAGGCTATGTGACACCTTCTCTCCATGCAACAAAGGATGTCCCCAAACACTCTTGTGTCTGCATTAATGCAGGGTACAGGATGAAATGGTGAAATACAATTGAAGTACTGAACTTTGAAGAAGTATATTAAAAATAAATCCATCACCACCTCTGAAGAAGATGGATAAAAGAGAGAGAGAGAAAAAAAAAAAGCCCTTTGAGAGTAGGTTTCATTAAGTCAATCCACATTGGACTCTCCACGATGGGATCAGACTGCAGATGGCCCTCCAGTCACAAAGCTGGTGTTTACCCCTAAATCATATATGGCAGATGGGAAGCCAGCACAAGAGTACATACATGTCTGTTGTGTAAATTCTTAACTACCCTCATAAAGTAAGGGATGATGTCACAGGCAATAAAACTTAGGAGGGCAGGGCCTTTCCTGGGCAGGCCTGCCGTGCAGGACAGGGCACCCAACACTGTCTAGAATCACGTCTTGGACCCCATTCCCAGCTGCACCTCTGTCTATGAAATGCAGTGACCAGTACAAGCTCTGTCCCAACCCTCTCCCTTAAAGACCTGGGTACATATGAGACCCAGATGTGAGACCTGGGCAGGAGTACAAAGAAGTAGCCGATGTCAGAAAACATTTCTTTCATGAACTGAGAGTACAGTTTTTATCACTGTCTTTTTCGTTTCCTTGCTCTGTGACTTAGTTTCTCCATCAGACAATGACACTGATAAATCCTGACCTAATGTTCTTATGTAGGAAAGAGAAATTAAATAGCTCCTTGACATGGTTTGAGCTCCTTCAGCAATGATTACGTGTCCTGGCAAGGTGATCTGGAAAACCAGAATATCCCTCAGCAGGAGCAGGGGACCTGAATGCACCCAGGGAGCACTGGTGGATCCATTAGTTTCTCATTCACTCAACAATGGTTTTTAAGGACAGCGTGCAGGCAGCACAGTCAACACTGATACCTGTTTGCCTTTCTTTTCTTTCTTTCTCTCTCTCTCTTTTTTTTTTTTGTACCAGGGATTGAACCCAGAAGCATTTAACCACTGATCCACATCCCCAGCCCTTTCTTAAAATTTATTTACAGATAGGGTCTTGCTAAGTTGCTTAGGGCCTCCCTAAATTGCTGAGGCTGGCTTTGAACTTGTGATCCTCCTGCCTCAGCCTCCCAAGCCATGTGCACCATTGCGCCCAGCTTGCCATTATTTTCTAATTTGTCTCCATATCCACTGCTCCTAACTGAAGGGCAAGAGACATTGGCCAAGTTACATGCCAATGCAAACTGTGCTGGTAGAAAGCTCCACCTCAACCCAGGCCCGCCACATGGAAAATGTGGAACAAGACCGTGACTGAGAAGGTAGCAGATCACTGTGTTCAGCTCACCTGGGGATGCTAGTCAGGTAGGTCATGACATTCAGGAAATCCTCCTCTGAGATGTGTTTGAACCCCACAAACTCTGGAAAAGTGATGATGGGGGCACCATCCTTCCCTCGGCCTCCTGCAACAAAAATGGGTGGTCAAGACATTAGTAAAATGTGCCCATGTCACTCCCCTGCAGGTAAGAGACATTATATCAAATCAGGAGAGAGAATGTTGGCCTCCCCCTTTCTATCTATGTTATCTCAGACTGGAATTTGAAGAAAATTAATAATTTGGAAAAAATTTAACACTGAACTATTTTTTTTTTGGTGGGGGGGACACCAGGGATTGAACACAGGGGCACTTAACCACTGAGCCATATCCCCAACCCTTTTTTCATATTTTATATTGAGACAGGGTCTTGCTGAGTTGCATAGGGGCTCGATAAGTTGCTAAGGCTGTCTTTGAACTAACGATCCTCTTGCCTCAGCCTCCCGAGCTAATGGGATTACAGGTATGGGCCACCAGGCCTGGCAGCACTGAACTATTTCAAGTAGGTCCCTCTTCCCCTTGGTGCTTGCTCAGCAGCACCACAAGAATTCAACTTTAATCCTTTGAAGATTCTGTATGTAGAAAAGGTAATATTGATGAGGTCTAATAGGGAATAATGCCAACACAAACACATCATATTGCTCTTCATTTTTATAGTCAGTAAATATCAAAAATAATATTACATGGTGATTTAGAGAGCTCTAAAATCAGACGGCTGAGCTCAAATCCTACTTCATCACTTAATTACTATGATTTTGAACAAGACACATGCATACATTGCTCTCTATGTATACTTCTCCCGTGTATACACTTCCAATATGCATTCTAAATATATTGTTCCTGTTATATGTATTAGGAACATTTGATACAGGTCCAAGTATTAAGTGTAAACACAAATGAAAGGTGCCCTACTAGAGTGCTTATCACATATTAGTGCTCGATGAATGGCAAATGCTATTGTAACTATTATTATTATCATTGTTATTATTACAAGGAGACAACAAGCATCCACCGTTGAAGAACTTATAAATAGGGATATGAGACATCCCTATGAGAACAAAAATATAGACATTAACATTTAATTCAGCAGTGCAGATACTACCAGGTTAAATTAAATAGTTTGTATTCCAGATCTCCTTGCAGCTACATGTGGCCACATGACTAGGTTCTAGCCTCATAGTTTCCCAAACTGTGTGGCAGGTACCTAGAGAACCATAGTGAACTCACAGGAGCACCATGAATACAGAAAAGGGAAAGTCAGAGGGAAGCAGAGACCATGTGATCCTAAAGACAGGAGAGTGGGGCACCACCATAAGCATCCAAGCCACAACACCAACCTTGCTGATGGCACCCAGGTACCACCATCCAGCCAACTCTCCTACACTCTCGTCTGCTCAGCACCTTCTATTTATATTCTGACTTCCCAGGTAAATGTGTGTGAAGAGGAGTGTGCTGCCCATCACACAGGAGTGTTTGTATCATGCAAAGCAGAAGCCAGCAGTGTGATTTTTCTACCTGAGTCTCTTATAGGCATTACCAAAGTGGCTCTCAGAAACCAGTCACTAGGGAAGGAAGTCACTTTGACATCCTTGTCATCCAAGGATGGCACCTTGGCATCATGTGAGATTTGTCTGGCACCCTTCTCCAGGAGGTGCCTCTTTATTAATCCCATATGTTTATTTAAATCTCCCAAAGCAAAGCCTGGGATTACATGTTTGTCGAGCCTTGACAAAGACATTGAACTACCTACCTCACGACGCTGACTGAATAGCATGTCATCAGCTTTTACTTAACTATTCTTCCTCTTGGCAGTAAGAATTTAAAAGCATTTGTATCTCCAGTAGGGTTAAGTGTACATACATTTTAATACTGTACTAACTGTATAACAAATATTGCTGGGTGAATGGCTGAAACATTTCAAACAAACAACCTAAAATGTTATTTGATTAAGCTATTTGATTTTTCTTTCTTTCTTTCTCTCTCTCTCTCTCTTTTTTTTTTTTTAGAGTGCTCTGGGTAGAACCCAGGGCCTCACAAAATGCCAGGCAAGTGCTCTCCACTGCGCTGCATTCCTAGCCCTTTGATACCCTTTATAGTTGGTTGAAATAAAGCTTTTTCCACTTAAATTGGGAAAGGCAGGTGGAGTTTTCTTCTTCTGAACACCAGAGAAGCCCCTGGTTAATTGTGAACACCTACCTGCTGTTGAACACTCATTTGAAGAGGCCTAGGTACCCAGGAAACAAAATCCAACCTACATAGGACCACGGACCACCAAACGAGGCATTTAGCGCCACCTTGTGAGAAAACGGGGAGAAAAGGACTGAGCACACTTCTCGGGATGGCCCACAATAGGGAACCATTGGCAAAGACGATCTTTAAAATAATTTTATGGGCAATTTTGGAGCATGTTTTTTGTTTATTAAGATGAAAACAAGTCAGGATTTCAGGCAAATAATGAGCAAGAAATTTCGCTTCATCTTGGAAGTTTACTATAAATCCGTTGGACGGTCTGGAATATATGGATGGAGCAAGATCAAAAGAAATGGCTGGATAGCAAAAATTAAGACCAGTTATCATGTTCAGTCTCCCATTAAGCTTTTTGAGACCTTTGAGAGAAGAAGAAAGATGAGCCTATCACACTGTAGACTCTGAACTACTATAGAAAATACTATCCAGTGACAAGAACTTCAGATCTGGTTCCAGATCAGAATTCACCCTTAAGAGAAATACCAGCGTATCAGCCAAGATTAAAATTCCACAGTTGATGTGGATGGGTTTTGGAATATTTAAATAATAACACTTAAAATATAAATTTTAACTTAGAGTTCTAAGTTTTTGGACTATGAAAATGTTGATGGAGGAATGTTCATTATGTCAATGAATTTTTGTGTATACTACTGAATAAAGAGGTTCCCATTAAAAGCTTACCTATTTTTAAAAAATCTATATTTTTTTAAATTTCTTTTTTAGTTGTTGATTGATCTTTATTTATTCATTTATTTATATGAGGTGCTGAGGATCGAACCCAGTGCCTCCCACATGCAAGGCAAGCGCTCTACCACTGAGCCACAATCCCAGCCCTAAAAATCTATATTTTTAACCTATTTTCAAAATAGATAAAATAGCAAAAGACTTATTTTTAATTAATTTGCAAATTAATGCTTACCTTATTAATTTAAATTTATACAATACTACCTAAAACATATTAATTAGAATATTGCTTTTATTCATTTTCACCTTTCCTGAAGTAATCTTATTCAAACTCTTTGCATCTTTGACATCAATGTCTCTAGCACTACGAGGCTATTTTTTTAAAAATGACTTACTCTATAAAATTCAGCTGCTTTAAATACATTATTGTTTATTATTATTATTGTTTTAATAAATTTACAGAGTTGTTCAACCATGACCATAATCCAATTTAGACCATTTCCATCTACCCTAAAAGATCCTCATTGCTTATTTTCAGCCATGCTACTCCTCTTCCTGAATTTACCTTGTTTCTGGTTCACCTTTTCTGGCTATTTCATACAAATGGAGTCATGATACGTGATTTCATGTTATCTGGCTTCTTTTACCTGGTGTGATGTTTTGGAGATTCATCTGTGTTGTAGGCTATATCAGTACTCCATTCCACTGACTTGATAATATCCCGTTTAAAGTTATAACATATTCTCTATCCGTTCATCAGTCAATGGACATTTGGGCTGCATTCATTTTTTGGCATTAATGAATAATGCTTTGGGTTGAGGTTGTAGCTCAGTGGTAGAGTGTTTGCTTAGCATGTGTGAGGCACTGGGTTCCATCCTCAGCACCACATAATAATAAATAAATAAAATAAAGATATTGTGTCCATCTCCAACTAAATAATCTTCATTATTTAAAAAAATTTTTTTAAATAATGCTGTTTTGAACAACCTGTACAAGTCTTTGTGTAGATGTGTCAGAGCTACTTTTAATAAAATTTCTAAAGTATTTCTTCTTAATTTTCATTAATGTGAAATGTATATTATGTAAGAACTGAGTAAATACTACACAGTCCTGGGGAGATTTTCTTATTTCTCACTTGTACCTATATATCTGGGATCTCTATGAATAAATACATCCATACCACTTTCTTAAAGTATTCTTAAGACTGTTCTGTCCTATTTCTACAGTGCTGGGGATTGAACTCAGGGCCTTGTGCACACTAGGCAAGTGCTCTACCACTGTGCTACATCCCCAGTACAAGATTTGTTTATCCTCAACGATACCAACACCTGTAGATGTACGGTAACACCCCAGGATCAATTACTAAATCTATTTAAAAGAAGAAGGAGGAAAGAAAGGAAAAGAAAGAAGGAAGGAACAAAGAAAGGAGAAAATGATTGTTTCAATGTTCCATTCAAGGAAGACAATGAACCCCGAATTTTTTGGTACTAAGTAAAATGGTAACTTAAATCAAGTAAACATCACTCCTTCTAGTATGATTTTTAACTGTTCATCAAATGAAATACAACTAGCTTGACCGCTGAAAACACTAGTAAGTACTAGGGGCACTAGTGGTTCCTGAAAGGGCCTGAGTGGAGAATCAGGAATGCTGGGACATTCTATAGGAGAGTAGGGAAGACCAAATACCAGGAGAGAGTTTGACAGCTACTGTGATTGGCCTTCCCAGTACCTATTTTCCCTTTCCTTTCCCCCAAGAAACAGGTTTCAGCTGGGGGAAAAAAGGCAGAACCATTCCCAGGGGGTTACTTTGTTTCATTTACTTATTTATTTATTTAGCAGTACTGGGGATTTAACTCAGGGTCTTGCATGTGCTAGGCAAGAGCTCTACCACTGAGCTATATCTCCAACTCTTTTTTGTTGTTGTTGTTCTTATTTTTTTATTTTGAGACAGGGTCTTGCTAAGTTCCCCAGGCTGGCCTCGAACTTGTGATCCTCCTGACTCAGCCATACCTGGCTCCTTGGGGTGCACTTCGGAAATCCCAGAGCCTGGGATACTAAATGACCCATTAACCAACAAAGAATTGTCCACATATTTTCTGATTCCTAAATGTCTTACTAGAGACTTAATATAAGTGAAGACTCTACTTGCAATGCTCTGAATGTAGAATCTGTTTTACATATAATCATAAAGAATTTTTAAATGGTTTTAATAAATACTGACTTTCCCAGGAATGCAATTACCCTATAAATTAAAGGAAGATAGTATTTGCTCAGAATTTAAACTCAACATTTGTTTATCTTTCAGAAAGTCGCTACAGTCACACCACTCTGTGTGTTTAAGTGGTCTGATCACCACAACTCCAGCATTTGCACCTATTACATCTTCTCGGTGATCAAACTATAGTAGTACTATTTCTTCATTACTTCTTTTGAAACACATATTGTTGAAGTATATGTTGTTTTGCTCTAATTACTTTCCTTTATTTCCTCTTTACATGGCAGTGGGGACTCCATGAGCCTAAGAATGCTTTACCCTTTGATTATTCATTATTTTCAAAGGATTAAAGCTATTATGAAGCCAGGCATACCTGTAATCCTGGCAACATAGGAGGCTAAAGCAGGAGGATCACAACTTCAAGGCCAGCCTCAGCAACTTAGAGAGGCCCTCAGCAACTTGGCAAGATCTTGCCTAAAAAGGGCTGGGGATGTGGCTCTGTGGTAAAGCATACTTTGGTTCAGTCCCCAGTACCAAAAAAAAAAAAAAAATAGAAGAAGAAGCTATTATGAAGGGAGGGTTCAGACACAATGATCACAAGGGAGAAATAGCCATTAAAAGAAATATTAAAGAATAATTCCTCATAATTAAAGGCATTATAGTAGACACTGATAAATGGCTAATTTGTTCCCAGCCCCCTTTTCACAAGCCACCTTCCATTATGGCAGTTAGAAAGCCAAGTTCTTGCCTTCTCAGATTCCCTTGCAGCTAAGGTGGCTATATAACATAGTTCTGGAATACAAATAAGCAAAAGTTAGTCAAAAGCTTCTGGGAAAGTTCCTACTCTCATGACAAAAGGAACAAATAAAGCAAGGATTGTTCCTTTTCATTATTCCTTCTTTGGACACAGCATTGATGTATGGAGCAGCAACAGCCATTTGTGATCACAATTTAACAAGTGAGGAAACATGAAGAGAATCACAAAGATGATGGCCTTAGTATCTTTAAGCCTTGATCCAACACCAGGAATTTGCACCTCCAGATATGATATTATGCAGTTTGAAGTTCTATGGGCTAAGGTCTTTTGTAGCCAGATACCATGCTGGGCACTTTCCTTTACTATAACCATCTTACAAAGGACAAACTGAGATTCAGAGCAATCTACTAGTCGAATGTGAATCAGAACAGTCTCAATCCAGAGTCTAGAGTGTTTCTCCTATACTAATCTGCTTATGTTTCCTAGTAAAGCCCAGAATGTAGACATATCCCAAGTTCCCTGTGAACAAGAAGGTGGTTCTGACCTTGGAAGAAACCATGCAGGAAGCTTTCGTGAAGGAGAGGAAGGAGCTTCTGGGTGGTGAAGCCATCTGGCCACAAATCTGGGTCAGGCTTCCTGCAGTGAGTCCCTGCTCCCCTATCAGCCAGGAGAACAAGAACTGACCGCGCAACTGGAGCCTCATTGAGAAAAAGTCTCCATTCTCCCTCCACAGCCTTCCTGCTTGATGAGGCCTCTGGCTCTTTCTAGACCTCTAAACCATATTTCCATAGAAATATGGAAAATTCTGCAGCTGGAAAGTCTTCACTCTGCTTACCTGAACCAAGAAAAGGAGACTGCTATGACTCTGAGTAGAGGCCGTAGCCTTTGGGCTGCCATGGCCATGGAAAACAGCTAATCACAGAGATCTCTGCTTTCCACCCACAGCATCCTCCTTGCTGATATTTGCTGTCTATGCCAGGCCAAGAGGGATGGTTAGACATGAAAAGCCTTTGGTTCCAAAGTGCTAACTCAGAGCTGGTAGTCTGTGGACCTGCCATCTTGCAAGTGCTTTCACAACAAATCCACACGTCTCTCTCACAAGAAAGGCAAACTTCAGGGACAAAAGAGACTCAGAAATGAAGGGTTATCTTTGCCATGGTCAAGTGTCTTTCCAGAAGCAGAGGTAGCTCTTGGTCCAGTGTGCGTTTTCACAATTCTGTTTCCATATTCAGGAGTGACAATTATCTTTATCCCTTTACAGTGGCATTCTACACACGTTCACGGTGACCATGATTTTGATTCCTTGCGAAAACTATATCACACTTAAAACTAGCTTTGGTGATAAAACACCAAAGAAAAAACATTTAATGGGAATTTAAAATGCGTCTGGACACAGCCACATCAATGTTTATAGCAGCTCAATTCACAGTGGCTAAGCCATGAAACCAACCTAAGTGCCCTTCAACACATTAATGGATAAAGAAAATGTAGCATATATACACCATGGAATATTATTCAATCATAAAGAAGAATGAAGTATGGCATTTGCCAGCAAATGGATAGAACTGGAGGCTATCATGCTAAGTGAAATAAACCAATCCCAAAGAATCAAAAGCCAAATGTTCTCTCATGGGTGTTATGCAGATGCTAACACACAACAAGGACAGAGGAGAATAGAAGTTCATTGGATTAGACAAAGGGGAATGAAAGGAAGGGGGGAGGGGAATAGGAAAGACAGCAGAATGAATGGGATATAACTTTCCCAGGCTCATCTGTGAATACACCATCAGTGAAACTCCACGCCATGTACAATCACAAGAATAAGAAGTCAGACTTATGCTATGTCACAAAATACTCTACTGTCATGTATATCTAAAAAGAACAAATAAAATAAAATAAGATGAATCTAGAGAAAAAGGTGAGCCTCTAATCTCACTATTGCAGGCTTTCAAGTTTGGTCTATTATAATTTAGTTATAGTAACTTGGTGTCACCTCTAGTTTCAGGAATTGAAGTGATGTCAACCTCAGCTAAATGAATGAGAAAGAATGTTCTCAAGTGGTAACAACTTTCCAGGGTTGTGGCTGAGCTCAGGAAATTTCTAGTCTCTTCCTAGTGCCATCTTCTCTTTAATCCCAATTGAATGTTGGATGGAAATCTCCTTAGGAAGAGCTGAGAATAAAAGACAAATGTCTCAGAGAACAAATGACCTCAGCAGTGCTCATGAGTCCTTTCAGCAAGACTCTTCCAGGTTGACTCCTGGGAGAACATCCAACAAGGGCTGTGGGAGATTGTCACAGTGGCAGCTGATCCAGCAGTTATTTGTTTGCTCTTCCTCAAGATCTTTTCAACTCTGTTCTTTACAACCTGGAGGCATACCCTTGGGAAAGATCAGATTGCAGCCATCTCCACAAGCTCCCAGCCACCCCCTGCAGGATACTCTCAATCCATTTCAGTCCTGGCTGAGCCTTAAGGGGTAAGCGAGACATAAAGCAAGACATAAGCATAACGTTCATTAAGGTTCCAGAGGCTAGGCCTTTCCCATAGGAATCCCAACAAAATGTGGAAATGCAAATGAATTTGCCCCTTACCTGAAAGAATGGCAAATTGCCGGTGGAGCTGTTCTATTATGTCCACTGCCATCAAGGGCCTGACTTCCTGCTGCATAATTTCATCTGCACAAACGAAACACAAATTAGGTTAAATCTTTGCAAATTACAAAGAGGAATTAAAAAAAAAAAACAAACAGGAAGTTTCCATGACTAAGGAAACCTGAGATTTATCAAGATTTGGCTATGGGCACATTATTCTCTTGAGCTACAGGAGCTGCAGGGCTGCATCCGGGTTTTGTGTGGTGTGAAGCTTATACACACAGGCATGGGATGCGTGCCTGGAGCCCCTCCCAAGGAGAGGGAAGTGAAGGAAGGGGCCCTAAAGTTAAGACTCCCACAGCATCACAGCAACCTGACTGGATGGACTCATTATCCAGGCAGCCATTCACCTACTCCTTTGGGTCTGTGGAAGGACATTTTAAACACAAAAATCAGTTACCAGAGCTCCTCTCAAGATGGGGCATGAAATCAATCTGGAATTCATTGATTTTTATGTCCCTCTTCCTTCTTCCCTTTCCCCTCCCTTTTCCTCTTTCTCTTTGCCTCTATTTCTTTTACCCCCCTCCCAGAGTAAGGAGCATCTTCCCACTGCCAAACATGGCTAAGGAGGCACTTCTTCACATTGCTATTTAAACATTCTCCTTACTAAATAGAAGTTTACAAGTTTCCAAAGCGAAACTTCAAACAGTTCAAGGACAAACCTACAACGATCCTCTAATCCTAATAAGTACCTTATAAATCTATGGTTGGCATTTATAGAGGCTCCCAAACCTACTGCCGAGAGTCAGCCAAAAGAGCCTAAATCAAAAATATGGTAAGTACAACCTGTCTCTCATATCCTCAACCTACTGAACATCACAGCTTAGCACTGAGTCCTACATGGACTCAGAGTATGGTGTGTTCACTGTCCTCATCTTGTGGCCCACTGGGAGCTGCAGGGAGCTGCTCCTGCCCAGCATGACAAGAGACATATAACCCAATATCATGAACTTTGGGGGGAAAATCAACATTCAAAATACTGTGGGGCCATCACATAGAGTTAGGCCGCTTGGCTGGGCCTCAGAGTCACATAGCCATGACCAGTCAGTCGCAGGAGATCCAACAGCTGCTGCAGGCGAAAAAGCAGGCTGCAGAGAAGGTGTCCAAAGCCCACAAATGAATGAACTAGAGGCTGGAGCAGGTTAAAGCAGCAGCTCAGGCTGAAACTGAACAGTACTGCCTGCAAAGGAAGAAAGAGTTCAATGCCAAGGAAGCTGTAGCACTGGGATCCCAGGGCAGCTCTTAAATGAGAATGAGATCCAGCCTGCACATCTACCTCCGGCAGAACAGGGATGAAGTCTTGACTGATCTCTTGGCCTTTGTCTGCGACATGAGACCAGAAATCCGTGAAAACTACCATATAAATGGGTAGGAGAAGAAAGAAGCATCCGTTCCCTGGACTGGCACTTCAGAATATGAAGCTTTAGCAGACTTGAGTTCTGTTCTTATTGAAGTCATTAAATTATTTCTCTGTGAGTTAGAAGGTCACTTTTAGAGAGCAGCAAATCTGGCTTCTTTGTACAGCCTTGGTCCTTATCCAAAGGTGTCATCTTTTTACCTTATCCTTCTTAGCAATTTATGAATGTGTTGTCTGTTTTCCTGTGCCTTCTAACTCAAGCAATGGATGTATCAATGTTAACTTTTTCTTTCTTAGATTTTGTAGGAAAAAACCAATTCTTTAAAGAAAGGGATTAAAATTTTTTTCTCTTATACTTTCTTGAAGGTTAGGGGCTTTATCTATGAAAAAGTAGTAAATAGTCATTTGTAATTTATCTGAAGCATCAGCCACCCTTAAATTCATTCATTCTGACTAAGGGTTTGAACAACAAACACTAACATACCTATTAGGGCTACTGTTAGTTTATTTTAATCAAAATTACTAGATGATAGGATTCAAGAACTTGTTACATGTTATTATTTAGTGTACTGATAATCATTTAAAAGTAAAGACTTTCCCATACCAAAAAAAAATTCAAAATACTGAATGAGTATCACTTTTGTATCATTGGAAAGTTGAAAAATCCCAAAACAAACTATTCTAAGTCAGGAACCATCTGGAAATGGAATTAGAGAGAAGGGGAAGGACTAGGTAGAATCCCTTGGCCTGGGCTGGGAGAGGAAGGCATTTTCATGTTCTCTCTTTCTCTCTGTTATCCTGAATTACCTATTTTCTAGGGACTCTGTTATTTGTTGTTGTTTTTGTACTGGGAATTGAACCCAGGGGTACTGAACAACTGAGCCACATCCCCAGCCCTTTTTACTTACTTTTTAAATTTTGAGACAGGGTCTCCCTAAGTTGCTTAGGGCCTCTGTAAGTTTCTGGGGCTGGCCTCCAACTTGCTATCCTCCTGCCTCAGCCTCCTGAGCCACTGGGATTCCAGGCATATACCACTGTGCCTGGCTTTCCATGGATCCCTAAAGAATACACTAGTTATTGTTTCTATAGCAGTTAAACATCTGGGTAGATTAAGGTACAAACCAAACAGCCTTGTGTGCTGATTCTATTTGGAACGATTTGTTACTAGTTCAGCAGGGTGTCTTGGTAACATTATGATATTGACTAATCAGAAGGTGATATTGGGAAGTTTCTCCTGGTGCCTTGGTTCCTATTCTCAGCTTTGGAGCACAGGTTAAAAGAGATGATTTTAGTGAAGATGTACACAGTAGGCACTCAGTAAATACTAGGTACATCTATTACTCTGAACTGACAGGCCTTTCCCACATTTCTTTCATAAAGTTGTATAGGGTGGGCCAAGTACTAGCTTAAGCCCCAGGATCCTCCTCAATGAATGAATTCCACCATTTTTTTTTCTGGAAGAAAGGGGTAAATCCAAACCAGAGCTCCTTTATCCCAATCCCCTTTCATCCTGAATTTGCCAAAATGCAAAGAACTTCTGCATCACTGTTAATTTGGGTAGGTGTAGCTACTTTAGCTACATTTTATTAAAAGGAGGACTTCCTCTGTTAGAAACACAAATGATAGGATGTCGGAGATTTGCTTTAAAATATTCCAGTACTCTCTTCTGCCAAGTGTTCCTGGCGTGGGGGAGGGCAGATGAAACAAGATTGACAAAATGTGCATAATTGATGAAGCTAGTTGAGTCTGTGGGGGGTTCATTTTATAATTCTCTTGCATATGTTTCAAAGTTTCCATCATAAAATATAAAATACTAATGGACAACAACATAATTTCAGCAGAAACAAAAGTTATATGACTGAAGAGTTGCTTCAAATGTAATTTTCCATGGTCCTAGGAAAGTGGCTTACTCAAAAATAGAGCTTAGTTGTCATTTTTTCATACCTGAAGGAGCATATTTAAGAGATGATAAACCCAAAGGAAAGTAAAATCATACAGGGCAACTTATTATTATTATACCTCTGTATTTGAGATAGCAACTAAATTAAGCATCTTAAAGATGTAAAATCTGAAAAGATAACAGAAGTGAGGAAAAAAAGTCATGCCCTTGCCCTATTTCATTTTCTAAATGAGGAAGTGGAGGCCCAGAGAGAGTCTCAACTCGCCCGCAGTAACACAAGAATAAGCATAGAGCCTGGGTCAGCTGTGGGTCACCCAAATTGACTGTAAGTAATGAAGGGCCCTGATCCCAGTCCTTGAGGTGCAGAGGCTTCTCTCATCCCCACCCATGAGAGGCTGACTAGCAGCCCTTATCCTGGGAATGTGAGGTTCACACAGATCTTCTCCACAGCCTCTTGTGACTACCTAATGAACAAGACAAGAATTTATGATTTCTCTTTCTAAGAATAGAAATGAGCTGGTGCACCTCTGGCTCAGGTTTTGCTGAACATGCCTGGCCCCTAGTCTGGCAGTGACGTTATTTACCCTTGAAATCTTCCTAGCACAGAAGCCACATGACCCGAGCTGGCCACCTGCAACCGATCAGGAGGTTTCTCAGACTTGGTGTCTGATTCAGAGGTAAGAACTGCTAATACACTGGACTTTAGTGATGCCTGAGACTTGTGGACCTACTGGAATAGGGGCATGCTCAGTACTGGCCCAAACAGGGCCCACTAATGCTCTGTACCAAGAGAAACACAAGGCCAGCCCGGCTGCTGGCAAGCCCTCCCCTCCCACATAAGTGGAGTCAGAACAGCCCAAGCTCCTTGGTCTTTTTTTTTTTTTTTTTTTTTTAAGTTGTAGATGGACACAATGTCCTTATTTCACTGTTCTGCATGTGGTGCTGAGGATCGAACCCAGGGCCTCACTCATGCGAGGCAAGCGCTCTACCGCTGAGCTACAACCCCAGCCCCAAGCTCCTTGGTCTTAAAGGAACACCTCCAGCTGCAATGGAAAAGTCCTGGTCAGATACAGATAGCCCCAAATCAAAGACCCTCTCTCACCTTCCAGCAGGGCACCAGGCCAAGAATACCCTAAGCCTCATTGCCCTCTCCTAAGAACAAATTTCCTTCTCCCAGGGAGAGCTAAACATAACCAAAGATGACCCACCAGGGGATGGTGCCTGCTTCACATCCTCCCTGGTCTTCTGTCCAGCATGCAGACTTCTTTCTTGTTCTTGGTTATTTTTGCTGTACACAGAAACCTGGACACCAAAAATTAGGGAGAAACCTGTCCCTTTATAAGCCACAGGAGGCAAAAGGGAAGTGATAACTCAGTTTCAACTCAATTTCTATCCTGGGCAAAGTTACAAATACACTAGAAAAAAAAATGTCTTTTTCTATCTCCAGTAAGTATATAGAAATATTGCTGTCTTTTACCCTGAACCTAAGATTTGAGAAGTACAGAAAGTATCAAAGCCTCCGGTCTCCTAGATGACAATAGTGGGCCCACTCCTCCACACACAGCCTCCGGTCTCCTAGATGACAATAACAGGCCGGCATGTTCCATGGGAATCTAGATGTATTCAATGAGCAGCAGCCCTCTTCACCTACTTCTCAATCTGAGATGGCAACATGAGCTCTGGGCAGGACCTTTATTTACTAATAATGAAGCCACATTGCTCACAGCAGAGGTCAGGAAACCAGGCTGTGACCCTCTGGGTGCTGAGTGCTATAACTGGTAAGGAATGAAGGGCAGTGAGACCCTGAGCCTCCCACTCTTGATGTTCTGAGATTCTTGTCTCATTGTGATTTTAAAAACACAGGTATGGTGGTAGCAGGGGGGAGAATTAACTTAATAGATAGAGAGGGGGAAAAAAGTACAATCTGGATCAGCAGCCCCAAGTTTGGCAGGTCCAGTGATGTTACTGCTTTGCCCAGAGAATCAAGTGAACAGAATCAACAGAAGGGTCTGTCAGTTAGGCCTCAACCCCTGCATCTGGAACAACCACTAACCAGCCATGGACCAAGATCTCCATTTTTAAGTACTGTGTCACTCAAAGGCTCCTCTGTTAATAGCACCAATACAGCACCAGCTGTGAGCCAGGCACTAACAACACACTTAACAGATTAATAGGTTTACTTACTTCGATAATGACAGAAAAGGGATGTGCCCAGCACTCAAATGAGCCCCCTCCCACCAGCCCCGCCCTCCCATGCCCACTAGATCACACCTGACTGCCGAGGAGGCATCTGTGGACCAGAGGCTCAGAGAAACCAGCTGCTGGGCTGGTGCAAAAGCCGCCCCAGGGCACACTGCCTCTCACTTCTCCATCTTACTGATGGAGAAATACACTTCCTTTCCTGTGCTACAGCGATACTAAACCTGCCTAGACCAACAACTTCAGTGTCACAGTCTTATCTATTAATTAAGAATGGATAAAAAGCATTTGAAAAGCAGAAGAATTTTTGGAGGAATTTTAACGTTTTTAAGAATCAAGAACACTAGAACAAATACCCAACTTCCAAGTAGTCAATTAATGTAACTTAAATAGCAATTGAATACAGGTTGAACATCCCTAATCTGAAAATCCAAAATCCAAAACATTTTAAGCACTGACATGACACCACAGGGGAAAAACTCCACACCATGAAACTGTTTCATGCACAAGATTATTTTTAAAACTGTATGAATTTCAGGCTACATGTATAAGGAATACATGAAAATAAATAAATTTCCTGTTTAGACTTGGGTCCCATCCCCAAGACATCTCATTATGTATGTGCAAATCTTCCAAAGAGTGGAAAAAATTATGAAATCTGACATACTTTCTAGTTCTAAGCATTTTAGATAAGAGATACTCAACCTGTATCTCATTTGTTTCTTTTTTCTTTTCTTTTTCTTTTTCTTTTTCTCTTTCTTTCTTTCTTTCTTTCTTTCATACATTGCTGGATTTATGTTGGAAAACTAGTACTTCTGCATAAACTCAGAAAATGAGGCAGGTAGTATCCTTTCAGAAAATAGTTTCACAATATTTTACCCTGTGATTATTGAACACTTATATGGTAGATTCCATACAAAACACTTCATATATACTATCTCACTTAACCCTCAGAACATCTCTAAAGGTGATGTTGAACTAGATTTGAAGTGGTTTGTCCAAGGGCAAGCAGAGCCCAAACTTGAACACAGATTATTTTGAACACCAAAGCCCAACATCTTAACCACTGCATAGACCTCTTCAATATATAGTCATTTAAAAATTCATCATTTTTTACCCATTCATTCTGTATCTAAAAAATGTATTCTAATAACATAATAAAATATAAACATTTTATGGGCAATGTAGATTTGTAATATTAATTTTAATAGTGAAAACAATCATTTATACAGTTATGAAGTCCACATTCACAGAAAATTATTTAAGATACAACTTCAAGGACACTAAAATCATTGAAGCCAGGTTAAAAAAAGAGAGAAAGAAAGAATGTGGTGTGTTTGTACAAGTGTGTGCAGGTATGACACAGTGTATTAAAATATTGGAACCCCATGTGGTTACTCCTCTTTAGTTTACAAGCAGAAAAATGTGCTCTGGTAGCCTTTATTTTTTGCACATATTTATTAAAGAATAATTTACATGCAGTAAAATGCACAAATCTTAAGTGTACAGCTTGATGATTTTTGACAAATATATACAATGATGTAACCTTAATGCAGATCATGACACAGAGCATTTTCATCCTCCCAGAAAGTTTTCTTATGACTCCTGCCCCAGGCTCTGTCCTTTGGAGGGCTCCACATAGCACAAACTCCCTCCCATAAACATCTGTATTAAAGACCACACAGGCGCCTCTGCCACTCATAATCTAGACCTCAGTGCTGGCAGGGCTCACAGTAGCCCTGCATATCCACCCTCTTACACTATTCAGGGAGGAACTCCACATCTCTTGGTCCGTGTTCTCAAAAGAAAAGATGACTGCATCCAAATGCTATGAAGGTCTGTGGATGGTGCCACTGCTGACATCAGGGACACACACTGCTTCAGAGGACAGGGAGGATCTGAGCACCGGAAGTGCTTAGGTAAGAGAAAAGACAAAGTAATCAACTTGTGAAATGCTTCCTCTCACGTGACATGAATGCTGTAGATTCTTGTACAATAAAGTATCACGTCCAGTATTACTAAGCATCAACGTTCTCCCTTTTCTTTTTCCTTTAATTCATGATGCAAATATACTCAAATTTTGAACTCATCAAACATAATTACCTTTTACTTAGATTACAGCTATTTTAGATCACTGTTCTCAACAGAGTTTAAATCATGTGGAAATCTCAGGTTATAACAGCATAGCAATTTTGCTGACATGAAGCAAGAAAAAAAATATTTTTAGGGAGTAACTGCTAATCTTATGGGTAAATATCCATTATTCATTCAAAGACCACTGACCCATCAACAACATTCATGGGCAATAAATTAAATCCAGTCATCTTTGATATTTTATGATTTTCAGTCATATAAAAACCATAGAGCATATATTTATACACATATATACACTGTATTGCTATGGTGGTATTTTTGTCAAGAGAAGAAAATAAAGTATATTACACTATAAAAATAAAATATATGGATATATGAAATAAAATATACTGAAAATATATTTCATTTAATAGTGGGAGTGGTATGTGGCTCTTCATTTGTACTCTTGCCCCAGGGTTTCCAAATCTTGGAGAGGAGCCTATTTAAAAGTACTTTCAGGACTGGTATGTTATTATTTTAGGCATACATAGGTCTGAGTTCTTAATCTGTATCCAAATATCTTTTCTCCTTTTTGCTCACTAAAGTCAAATTTGGTATTTTTTTAAAAGCTTCTTAATTTCTGCTGGTATTTTACATTGTAACCTTGTATCAGACTTGCGATAATATTTCCCTGAGGCTGAGGTAGGAGTTTCTCTGTGCTACAGTGTCTACATCCCCCAAAGGTCCATGTATTACAGGCTAAGTTCCCAGCTTGGTGCTATTGGGAGGTGTGGAAACTTTCAGAGGTGGGGCCTAGTGGAAGGCCTTGCAGCCACTGGGGGTTTGTACTGAAAATGAATAGTGGGACCTAAGTCCCTTCTTTTCTATTTCCATGTTTTTGTGTCCCACCACATGTTCCCCTCCATGATATGCTGCCTTGCCACAGGCCCAAAGCAGCAAGGCTAATCAATCATGGACTGAAACCTCTAAAACTGTTAAGCAAAATAAACCTTTCCTACTTATAAGTTGATTATCAGTTACTTTCTTATGGTAACGTAAAACTGACTAACACCCTATGTAAAGAGTCCCTTTAGCAGCAATAGCTAGATAAGTAGCATTCTAGCCCCTTTGGGAGCAACCCTATAATTCCAGAATTGGCATTATAGGGTGTAATGCCTGGGTAATTTCAAATAAGAAGCATTCAAGGCCCCAGAAGATGTTGAGGAAAATCTGTGAAAATGCCTAATCCCTCCAGAAAGATTTCTCTGTTTTAGCACTAGATTTCAGAGTGCTCCATCTGTATTTTACACTCCCCCAAAGCAGAGCTTCTGAAATCATCTGATCTTTAAAATGCAGCTTGATGCAGTGGACCTTGAGTGGGGCCAGAGATTCACCATTTGTAACAAGCTCTCCTAATGCTGCTAACTGAACTTGGAAGCAAGTACCCACTGGATCCCAACTCCCTAGACTATTGTTTTGTTTTGTTTTTTTAATTTATGTTCAATTGGTTTATAAGTTTAACAAGTTGCGAATAATCAGCATTATCGGCCAAAGCCATTAATTTACAAATTTCATTTATCTGAATCTTTCAAACTTTGCATATATCTAACAAAGAAAAGTTAAAACCCTAAGAAGTAAAATCTTTCTAAGATTATTCTTTTTTTTTTTTTTTTTTTTTGGTACTGGAGATTGAACTCAGTGGCACCTGAACACAGCCACATCCCCAGCCCTGTTTTTTGTGTTTTATGTAGAGACAGGGTCTCACTGAGTTGCTTAGCACCTCGCCATTGCTGAGGCTGGCTTTGAACTCACGATTCTCCTGTCTCAGCCTCCCTAAGTGCTGGGATCACAGGCTTGCGCCACTGTGCCCTGCTCCAGATTATTCTTGATCTTTACCTATTGCTTATGAAAATACAGCTCAAGGGAAAAACTGTTGTTGGGTTGTCCATTAGTCTGCCTTTCTTACTGCCCAAACAAAATAATCATCTCTCTATATACAAAGGGTTCTTGAAACAAAGGCCCAGAAGGTATGAACTTTTGGCTAACATTTCCTTCTCTGCTGATTTAAGGGCAATAAGGCAACCCTGGCTTGAGACTCTCCTTACCTCCCCTTGCAGAACATCAAACCCTTCCCATTTCTTATCACGGTCCCCCTTACAGTCTATGCCCTTCATCCTCTGCCCACTCCCAGCCTTGTATTCCATCAAGTTCATTGTCTGGAAACAGTGTCATGGGCCAAACAACATAGGATGGTATAATATGGTGAGATGAGAAGGGAGACTGAACCAAGAAACAGAAAGGGAGACAGAAATACAGACAGAAATACATTCAGAGGTGACCACGTGAAGATCGAGATAGATATTTCAACGATGCAGCCAAACACCACCAGTGATATAAGGTAGAGCCACCAGAAGGTAGGAAAGACAAGAAACCGAATCTACCCAGGAGCCTCTAAGAAGCCAACCTGCCAATAGCCTGATTTTAGACTTCTGGCCTCAAGGACTGTGAGAAAATAAATAAATGTGTGTCGTTATAAGCCATCGAGTTGGTGGTTATTTGTTACAATAGCCACTAATACAATAGGAACAAATTCAAAACAGACAATTCACAGAAGAAACAGAGCCAATGAATATATATCTAAAGCACATTTAGCTTCATGTCTCAGTCTGTTGGCTGCTATAACAAAATACCTTAGATAGTGATTTATAAATAATAGAAAATTTTTCCTCACAGTTCTGAAGGCTGGGAAGTCCACAATGAAGGCACCAGCATATTTGATGTCTGGTAAGGACTTGGTCTCTGCTTCCAGGGTGGTGCCTTCTTGCTGTATGTACTTCACATGGTGGAAGAGCAAAAGGGATAAACACTCCATCCTCAAGTGGGAGCAGGGACAGAAAGATGAGGTTTCTTTTAGATGGACAGTAACCCCACTCACAAGGGTAGAACCTTCAAGTGATTAACATCTCCCAGAGGCCCCACCTGCTAATACCATCACGCTGGGGCTTAGGTTTCAACTTGTGAAATTTGGACATATGTTCAAACCAAAGCCACCTCACTATTAAGGAAAAATGAATCAAAACAAAATGAGACATTTCTTTTTTTTTAATTTAATAAAATGAGACATTTTTGTCTGATGGATTTGAAATGATTTTAAAGATTAATAACATGGGGTTAACAAGAGGGTAGGCAGGTTCTGTATGGGTAAAAGCATAAATTGCTAAAAATCTGTTGATTCTTTTGGGAATATTAAATATGCAGTCTTTTAGCTAGGAAATTCCACGTCTAGGAATTTAATCCAAGATAATATCAACAGAAGAGCAAAAATAAATATGTACTAAGATATTTACTAGTTTGTTTTTCTGTCACAAATGTCCATTAATAGATGATTGGTTAAATATATAATGATACAGCCACAAATGCACTAACAGGAAAGGAAACTGAAACTACATCAATTTTTTTTCAATTTTAGATACAAAATAGAATATTATCTTTTGGGGTAAGTTAATGCATATGTTTATATAAAGGAATTTCTTAGAGGAATGAGCAATTGAGGCAGAGATGGCTAGCTGCCCACCAGAAGGTCTCAGCTCCTCTTCCACACAGTAGTCTTATCACTGAAAGGTGGCTGCCTGGCCAGAGACTCAATCTCTCACCCACCGCCACTCATGGTTATGTGGATAGTAAATGCAATAGGTTGAGCAAAAAGTAAATGCTACTCCTAAGTGAGAGTGTTAAAGAAACAGGTATGTCTTCACTTTCTTTTCCCTCCTCTAAGCTACAAGGTGACAACTCTGAGATGACAGGCAGACCCACAAGGTCGGAGCAGCCAAGGTCTCCAAAACACTCTGAGGGAAACAAAGCCCTCTGACTAAGAACAGTGTGTGGGTGGTCTCTGTTACAGCAACTGGTGTTACCCCTACTACAGGTATGAATTCATTTTATGTTTTACAGACATTTTTTCCTTTAAAAAGAGAATAATTAATGGAAAAGCAAACCTTCAACTGCTGACTGACTCTCTCTGGCCCCCAACAATGGCAATATGGGTCTTATTAATACACATAAATCAGAGGATCACCTCCTGAGTTTCATTCTCCTAATGAGGAACCAGTATTATTCCAAAAATTCCAACTGACAGCATCCCATGAATTTAAGATAAAAGTAGTATCAAAAGGGCCATTTAGGGGTTGGGGTTGTGGCTCAGTGGTAGAGTGCTTGCCAAGCACACATGAGGCACTGGGTTCAATCCTCAGCACCCACAAATACATAAATAAACAAAACAAAGGCATTGTGTCCATCTACCACTAAAACGAAAAAATTTTTTTTAAAAAAGGCCATTTAGATATCCACAAAGCATACATTGATTTATTTGTTGCTGCTTTGAGTCACAGATAAAATAAAATAGTTGAGCCAGGTGCAGTGGCACATGCCTCTAATTCCAGTGGTTCAGGAGGCTAAAGCAGGAAGATCAGAAATTCAAGGCCAACCATCAGCAACCTAGCAAGACCTTGAACAACTCAGTGAGACCCTGTCTCAAAATAAAAAAGGGCTGAAGATGTGGCTCAGTGGTTAAGCACCCCTGGGTTCAGTCCCTGGTATCAAATTAAATAAATATATAAATATATAAATAATGATTGAAAACCAAAGCAAATACATAAACATTTCACAGCCTTCTTCAGTGGGGAATGGGGGGGGGGGGGATAAAGTGACAATAGTGTCTGTAATGCTGCAAGCTTAGGATTCAGAAATTCTTTTATCTTTTCAAATTACATCTTTTCCTCACTATTAACAAAGCTGGAGACCTAGCCCCGTGCGGTGGTGTATGTCTGTAATCCCAGCACTTTGGGAGGCTGAGACAGAAGAATCATCAGTCCAAAGCCAGCCTCAGCAATGGCGAGGTGCTAAGCAACTCAGTGAGACCCTGTCTCTACATAAAACACAAAATGGGGCTGGGGATGTGGCTCAGTGGTTGAGTGCCCCTTAGTTCAACCGCTGGTACAAAAAAAAAAAAGACTGGAGACCTATTATTATGATTTAACTTCAGTAAAATTCAAGTAATAATATTTACATAAATTCAAGCCCTGTAAATATTTTTTGTGTGTACAGTTGAGTGCATGTTTTAAGTATGGAATGGAAAATCTGATTTATAATTTGTCCTTTTCCAAGTAGCAAATATATATGCTCTTGAGAATGTAGTATTTATATTATATACTATTAAGTATATGAGTACAGTATGAGCATGAATCATATCTCAATCAGAAAGTATACTGTAATGAGCGTATTTTAAAAGTGTACTTCATTTAGGAACCCAGGTTCCACATGTAAATAAAGAGTAATGAGAGAAACAATTAATCCCACTATTATGTATAATTAAAATGCACCAATAAAAATTATAAAGAAAAAAGATTTGAAAAAAAGAATAATGGAAGAGACAGAAACATTTGCTTTAATATCTCTTCTACCCTATGATCTCAGGGAATGAATGTATTATAAATATTTTCAAGGCAAAAGGAAAAAAAAGAGAAAGAAACCGAGGAGCATAGCAATAAGCCCATCCACAAACGAAGCAGCCTTAGAAACAAGTAGTTGCTTCAGCTCTTAGAGCACTGTCTTGCTGGCTTGCAAATGCATGGAAATATTGAGAAATGACGGGCCTTCTCGCCAGCCCACTGAAGGAAGGACGCCTGCTTCCTACTCAGACCAAGTCTGTTGCCAGCTCATGCATCTATCATGAAGCCTTCCAGACTCAATGATTCTTTTAAGGAACATGAATTCCATAACCTGGATTCTTATTTTCGTTTTATAAAAGCAATGTTAGTTCCTTTTTAAAATAGAAAATACAACTGAACACAAATAAGAAGACATCATTCCTTTACACAAAACAAACCAGTTATCTCATTGCAATTAATATTCAATATGTATACCTCTATGTACACATATATCTATGTTTTTAAAATAAGCTCATGCCTATACACTCTGCCTTTTAGCCTGACATTTATTTTCAGAATATTTGATCATCTCCTCTTGCTCTGAATCTATCTCAATCAATAAATATTGTAAAAGCTGATTGATACTTTTTAAAAATCATTTTTAGACTCAGCAAGAAAATTGCAAAGTTAATATTTTTTAATATAAAATTTCTTAGCTCAAGCATCAATCAGCTAAGAATGAGGATAAATGACCAAACATACATAAAGCAAATGCCTCCCTACCCTCCAGGTACCTTCTTTTGCCCTACATTCTAGGCTGGTGCAGCTTCCTAGGAAACGATGGTAAGCTCTCATCTCTGCCTCCGTTATCCGGACCATGGTGTAAGGTGAGCAAATGGGGTCTGGCTGCTCACACCTTGCACACCGGACAGCCGTGGGATGCCAAGAATCGATGCCCCCTTGCTCGCTCTCCATTCTGCTCTAGGCACTGCACTCACATAGTGAGTTTAATCCTCTCTCCTGGCTAATCTCTCTGAAGTTCACTCAAGGTCATTTCATTGCTGAGAGCAGATCCTTTGGATTGGTGAGTGTTCACAGGACTACAGTCCCAACAGATTTCCAGATTTCCTCATTTGGAAACAAAAAGGAAGTTGGGAGATGAGGATATTGGGTTGAAGAGTAACATGCTATAACTGTTGAGAAGCAGAATTTTTTTCCCCCCAGAGGTATCACAGCATAATACATTAGGATACTTGAAATAAAATAATAGGGATAAATTTTTTTTAAGTCACTATTTATTTATTTGCAATGCTGGGCATGGAACTTAAGACTTGTACATGCCAGGCAAGCACTCTACCACTGAGCTACATCCCTGTCCTTTTTTAACTAATTAATTAATTTTGGCACAAGGTCTTGCTAAGTTGTTGAGTCTGGCCTTAAATTTATGATCCTCCTTCTTCAGCCTCCCAAGTAGCTGGGATCACAGGTGTGTAGCACCAGTGCCCCACTTAAAGGATACTCTTAAAATATATATATATACATATATATGTGTGTGTGTGTGTGTAAAATATATATATGTATATGAGATAGAGTATCTCAAACTACTCCTAGTATCATGACAAATGTTCTTTGCCTCCCATGATGTGACCAACATTCCACCTAGTACTATGTGAGTAAAAGTGAGGTCACTTTTCACAACTATGCTATGCAAACAGGATAATGTGTACTCAGAGACAGGCTGCTTTTTCCTAATTCATTTTATGTAGGTTCTTCATGTTATTATTGTTGTACTCCAAGATTTTTTTTTTGAAGAGCACAATGTGAAACAGCCATTAAGCAAGTAATGACTTTTGAATACAATTGTCTTGTGAACTAAAGTTCTCTGAAGAAGCCACATCTATAACGAAGAGCCTGTAGACTGTCTGAGCTTGGCTCACCAGAACATCATGATTATGAAGAGATGGCATGTGGCAAATCAAGAGTCATTTATCTAGCACTATATTTAGTCCCTTTAATACCACATACCATCAACCTCTGTATCTGCCCTAACATCCTTGTGACTGCTAGCTAAAACTAAATTTGACATAGCCTCCACCAACCCTAAAACTACGAGAGAGATGATACCTGAATCCTATAGAAAAGGTGTCTCTGCTCTGCTGCAGCGCATCTACCTTATGACCCCATCACATTGGTAAATACATTGATTCAGGACTTTCTCTTGCTCAATGACTGAAAGTTCATGCAACCTTTTCCATAGTGGAGCATGTAATTTAGAGTAAACTGAATTCATGTTTCCCAGGCTTGGTCACTCACATTTGGCTCAGAATAAACTATTATTTCCTTTGAAGTGGAATTATTTTATTTTGACAGTCTAGTTTTTATTTGTATCATTCAAGCTAAAATTTTACAGTAAGGTTTGCAAGTAGCCAAAGAGAACCTGAAAGATTAAAGTTTTAAAAAATGTTACTCTTATTTTTAGTGAGGGGGTTAAAATAGATATACATTGAAATGTTTATACTTAAAGTATACGTTTCAGACAGTTCTGACAAATGGACATATCCATATAGTCCATTTCGTGTTCAAATATAGACCATTTCTATCGCCCCAGAAGTTACCATGTCCCTTCCCAGCCAACTCTGCTTCCTAACACCCAGGCAACCACTTCGTGATTTGTTTGATTGTTTGCTTGGTAGTTCTGGGGATTGAACTCATGGCTCCTTTCTCTCCAGATAATGCTTTTGAGCTTCATCCATGTTGTGCACATCCATAGTTTCTTTATTTTTATGGCTGAATTGTAGCTATTGTATGGATAGCTACAGTTTGTTCCTTCTCCTGCTAATGGACATTAGGGTGTTTTTCTAATTTGGACTATTATGAACAAAGTTACTATGAACATTATGCAATGAACAAGCTATCTTGTGGTTTGTGGTTTGTGTGACTACATGGTGTCATTTCCCTTGGATAAATATCTAGAAGTGGTATTGCTGAGTCAGATGGGAAGTATATAATCAACTTATAAGAAACTGCCAAATCTTTTCCCAGAGTGGTGTACCAGAAAGGCTTTTTAAGATTAGAGACTACTCTGTTTTGTAATCCTCAAAGCCTGTTCTTGATTTGTGTTAACTGAATGTAAGTACTTCAAGAAAATAACAAAATTAAGCCGGGCGTGGTGGCACACGCCTGTAATCCCAGCACTTTGGGAGGCTGAGATAGAATTGCAAGTTCAAAGCCAGCCTCAGCAACGGCGAGGCACTAAGCAAACTCGGTGAGATCCTATTTCTACATAAAACACAAAATAGGGCTGGAGATGTAGCTCAGTGGTCAAGTACCCCTGAGTTCCATCCTTGGTACCAATAAATAAATAAATAACAAAATTAAGAGGAACAAATTTAAATAATCTGAGACTCTAAAATTTAGGAAAGCTCCTTTTCTCTACTATTAGGTATTGTGAATATATTGACTCAGGCTAAATGCAAAGTCTGAAAGTTCTCTATTACAGAGGGGTAAATAAAACAGTTTTCAAACTGCAATTTGTTACATATGGCCAGTTTTCCAGCTATACCCATTTACATTTGCAGCAGCAATATATAAAAGTACCTGATTTCACACAGCAAAGTTATCTTATGGCTTGGAAGGGGTTTGTTCCCTCCAAAATTCATGTTGAAATTTAATTGTCAATGTAACAATATTGACATGTGGAAAGGACTTCAAGAGGTATTTGATCCATGGGAGCTCCACCCTCATGAAAGGATTAATTACTTCCCACTAGAAAGGATTAGTTTCATGACAGTGGGTTATTAAAAAGCACCTGGACCCCTTTATCCCATTCTCTTTCACACATTCCTGTCTGTTCTTCCACTTTCTATCATAAGTTAAAGCAGCCTGAGGCCCTTGCCAGAAGTCAAGCAGACTTTGGTGGCATGTTCTTGTACTTCCCAGAATCATGAACTTCTTTCCTTTATAAATTACCCTTATGTATTGTTATTGCAGCTAAAAATGAACTAAGAAAGGCTCTCTTTTTCTTAATAGATATTAACTTCTTTACCTTTTGTTTTAGTCAGCTTTTTCACTGCTGTGACCAAAATACCTAATAAAAACAATTTTAGAGGAGGAAAAACTTATTTGGTGCACACAGTTTCAGAGGTCTCCCTACAGAGAGCCAGCTCCATTGCTCTGGGCCTGAGGTGAGGCAAAACATCACGGTAGAAAAGTGTGTAGAAGAAAGCAGCTCAGGACATGGCTCCATCTCTTGAAGTAGAGAAAGATACTGCAGACGAAGACAAAATATAGACCCCAAAGGCATGTTCCCAGGAATTCACCTTCTCCATTCATACCCTACCTGTCTCTAGTTATCACCCAGCTAATCCCTATTAGGAGATTAATGTACTGACTAGGTTAAAACTCTCATTACCCAACCATTTCACTTCTAAACTTTCTTGCATTATCTCACACATGAGCTTTGGGGGGATATCTCATATCTAAACCATAACACCCTTTCATGCAGATGTGAATAGACTGGAAATCTTGATAGGCATCATAGCACCACTGAACGTAAGAGCTAACTTTGCTAACTGTGTAAACTCAAAATGGTAATGTCCATGTAACTGCACACACATACCCAGCAATGACCATAACAATGCCAGCTGACAGAACAGCAGGGAGAAGCAGACTATAAGGTCTTGGAAACTTTCCCTGTAAAATTTTATTTGAATCTATTATATGAATAAATAGATTATAAATCCTATATTCTATGGATTGACCTTTATTATTTGACCCAGATCAAGTAGTCATTAAAGGACTGCATTTTCTTTATCTTTAACAGTAGATTCTGAAACGACTGTGTACCTAGTAATTCTGCTTAGGAAAGAGTTGAGTATTTCAATAGTAATGACAATGAAGAAGGACTATCTTCCCTTTTTTTCCCAAAAAACTAGAGATATATATACATAAAACAATTATATATATATATATAATAATTTCTTAATTTTTCATTAAGAATTCTTTCCTTCGTGTGTGTGTGTGTGTGTGTTCTTGCTATGCTAATTGGTTCATGTATAGATTGATTGATTGATTGATTTTCCCCTCATTTTTAGCATTTTGTAAATGTAGTTACTTTTCTTTGCCTTGTCTTTTTTTCTGTAATGTTAAATTTAATTGACAATTTAATTTTTCTTTGCCTTGTCTTTTTTTCTTCAGTATCAAATTTATGATTGTTTTTACTGTTCAAAAGTACATATTTTCTTACTCTGTTCATTAAAAATATATTAAATCAATGAAAACCTGTATACTGCTTTATTATTCTGCTTGTGGCTTTTTACACTTAGCATTGTATGCAAGAAGTCATCCTATCTTAGCCTACAGATGTTTTTGTTTTTGTTTTTGTTTTGGCTTGGTATTTTCTTTATTGGAAGGTTTTCATTTATAGATTAAACTCATTTTATAATAATCACAAAGTTTTTCTATTCCAGTTCGGTATTTCTATTTAATACCTAATTTAATACCTATTTAATACCTAATTTTAATAGGTTAAAATTTCTATTTTAATTCCAGTTAGGTACATAAGACAGCAGAATATATTTTGATTCATTGTATACAAATGGAGCACAACTTTTCATTTCTCTGGTTGTACAGTCACACCATATGTGCAGTCATATATGTACCTAGTGCCTTGTCTTTTGAAGGTTAGGGCTTTGGGTTTATATATTTGGGTTTTGTTTTGCTTTGCTTTCATTTGTTCTTTTGTTTCTCTTTCTTTTTTTTTCTCCTAACAGCCAAAATTCTTTTGTTCTTTCTTTCTTTTCCTTTACTTTGTTTCTCCTATTTTGTTCTCCTCCTTCCTTATAATCATTACCTGCTACATTTCTTCTGCATTTTCTCTGTTCACTTTTTGAAAATTTAAACTCTGTTCTACCTTCTAAGCACATTTCTTTTCTCTTAATTCATAATATTTTTACCATCTTTTAGAACTAATTGGCTTCTATAACTCCTGCCCCCACCATTTATGCTGTTGCAATTATTACTGCTCTGGACGATAAGTTGACACCTGTTTTTTAATGCCACATCTAGTTTATGGTTACTTATTGCTTTTGCTGTTGGCAATTACTGACTCCACCATTTCCAGTTTTTGTGGCAATTAACATTGTAGATATCATAATAGAACCAAGTATTTATTTTAATGATGTATATTGTTTGCATTGGTTGTTAATATTATTTGTTTCTCCCTATTCTGTGAGATTCTGGGAATCTACAGAGACGCTACAAGTTCACAGAGTAGAGACTGCCACTGAACTAAACTCAGCCAAAAGACAGCATACCTTGCTCCACACACAGATTAATGATAAAGTTCAGTTATACTTTAAAACAAAGAAAGGAAGAAACAAAAATCCAAACTAATGACCAGGCTCTAAATAGAACAGGTCCCACTCACAAACATCCACTGCAAAAAATAGAATTAACACAAAGGCTATGGATACAACACCTACAAGAGGTCTCAAGCTACATCACTCTAGGACACTTTGGCAAGTGAAGACTGTGCCCTAAAAAGGGCATAGGAATGGAATAGGAATGGAAGAGAAATCCCTCCCAACAGCTGCATAAAACCCAACACAGGAATATAAGAAATATGAAAAAACAAGGTAACATGACACCTTCTAAAGTTCATAATTCACCAGCAACTGACCTCAAATACATTCAAGTGGGTGAAATATCAGATAAAGAATTCAAAATAATGATTATAAAAATGATCAATAACTTATAAACACCACATAAAAACAACTGAATGAATTAATTAATGAAGTCAGTACAGGATATGAATGAGAAATTCAATTAGGAAGTAGAGATATTGGAAAAGAACAAAACAGTAATCTTGGAAATTAAAAACACAATAAATAAAAATGTTCAGTTGAAAGTCTCTAATAGAGTAGACCATGCTGAAGACAGAATCTCAGAGCTAGAAGGCAAATTGGCAAGCCTTGAACATTCAGACAGTAATAAGGAAAAGAAAAGAAGTAATCATGATTGGAATATGCAAGGACAACATAAAAACAAATTTAAGAATCATTGAAATTGAGGAGGGTTGTGAGATGCAAGCTAATGAAATGGATAGCCTCTTTCAGGAAATAATAACAGAAAAAATTCCAAACCTTGAGAATGAGATAGACATCCAGATATAGGATGTATTCAGAGCATTAGACAAGATTTTTTAAAATAATGAACATCTCTATGACACATTATAATTAAAATGCCTAGCACACAGAACAAGGATAGAATTTTTAAAGCCTCAAGAGAAAAACATCAGATCACATTTTGAGGCAAGCCAATCAGAATCACTTTGGATTTCTCAGCACAATCTCTAAAAGCCAGGAGGGCTTGGAATGATATGTTTCAAATTCTGGATAAAAAACAAGTAACTATCTACCAAGATTGCTACATCCAGCAAAGATATACTTCAAAATCAAAGAAGAAATAAAAAAACCTTCCAAGATAAGCAGAAACTGAAAGAACTCATGATTTCTAAACTGACATTATAGAAATTACTTAAAAAAATATTCCACACAGAAGAAATAAAAATAAACTCCAGAGCTCACAAACAAATCCCATTGGAAGAGTGGCTAAACAAATGAGAAGCAGTACCAAATTAAATATTATAAATAAATCAAAATGACAAAAATTAATAAAAAATTCTCTATAATAACATTGAATGTAAATGGTCTCAACTCTCAAAGTGAAAGACACAGGCTGGCAGAATGGATTAAAAAACAAGACCCAACTATAGGTTGTTTGCAAGACATGCACCTTGCAGGCAAAGACAGTCACAGGCTAAAGTGAAAGGATAGAAATTGATATATCCTGCAAAACAAGCAAGAGTAACTATTCTCATATCTGACAAATCAGACTTCAAATCAAAATTAATCAGAAGAGACAAAAAAGGTCAGTTCACACTGCGAAAGGGAAAAATCCAAGAAGATATAACAATAAAAAAGTATTTATGGGGTTGGGGCTGTAGCTCAGTGGTAGAGCGCTTGCCTAGCATTCATGAGGCACTGGGTTCGATCCTCAGCACTACATATAAATAATAAATAAATAAACTAAAGATCCACCAACAACTAAAACTATATGTTTTTTAAAAAAGTATTTATGCCCCAAACATGTGTACAGCTAACTTCATAAAAGAGGCACTACTTAAGTTGAAATCTCATATAGACCCAAGCACAATAATACTGGGTTATTTCAACACACCACTCTCATCATTAGATAGGTCATCCAGACATAAACTCAGAAAAGGCTCTTTGAATTTGAAAATTATTAAAAATCAAATGGACTTAACAGACATCTATATAATATTTCATCCAACAAAATTAATCTTAAAATATTGGCTCTTCCCAAATTAAGTTAAAATCAATAAAATTCTATTCAAAATTACATTCTTTTGAATTCTTTATCTGGCATTTCATCCACTTCAGTGTATTGGGGGTCAGCTGCTGGCAAATTATGAACTTTAGGAAGTGTCATGTTACCTTGTTGTTTTCATATTTCTTATATTCCTATGTTGGGTTTTATGGAGCTGTTGGGAGGGATTTCTCTTCCATTCTTACGGGTGGGCCTTTTTAGGGCACAGTCTTCACTTGCCAAAGTGTCCTAGAGTGATGTAGCTTGAGACCCCTTGTAGGTGTTGTATCCATAGCCTTTGTGTTAATTCTATTTTTTGCCGTGGATGTCTGTGAGTGGAACGTGTTCTATTTGGGGCCTGGTCATTAGTTTGGATCTTCTTTTCCTCTTTTCTTTGTTTTAAAGTATAACTGAACCTTGTCATTAATCTGTTTGTAAAGATAAAGGGAATTTTTAAATGGAATTTTTAAATTCCATTTTTAAAGGGAATTTTTAAATTTATAAAGTTTATTTGAAAGAAATTTAAAAGATTTTCAGTTAAAAAAATTTTTTTAAGTTGATGAAAAAATAAAGTTTCACCTAGCATATGTTTAACTTTGTTAGAAACTGCTGACTGTTTTCCAAAATGGCGGGACCATCTGATATTCCCACCAACAGCCTGTGAGACATCCAGTCCCTCCTCACCCTTGTCATGGCTTGGTATTATCACTTTTAGCCACTCTAATAAGTGTGCGGTTACCCTGATGCCTACTGATGTTGAGCATATTCTCGTGTGTTTATTTGCCATCTGTGTATCTTCTTTAGTCATAAAATGTCCACTCAAATTTTTTTTTTTTGCCATTTTTTTATGTTGAGTTATTTGGCACAGTTGTTGTTAAGTTTGAGAGTTTTTAATATATTCTGGAGGAAATTCTTTGTAAGATAGGTGATTCACAGGTATGTTCTTCTAGTTGATACACTGTCTTTTCATCCTCTTAACAGGTCTTTTCTCAAAAAAAAAATTCTGATGAAGTATAATTCATCAAATTTTGCTTTGAGGTATCATACTTTCAGTGTTGTCCTAAGAAATCTTTGTCCAACCAAATTCACAAAGATTTTCTTTTATGTCTTCTACCAGATTATAAACTAGGTTTTAACATTTAAATCCAGGATCACTTTAAGTTAATGTCTGTATAAGGTGAGGTATATGTAGAACAAGGCTCATTTGTTTACTAGCACGTAGACATCAAGTTGTTCCAACACCATTTGTTGAAATTGGCTTTACACCCTTCCTTTGTGAATTACTTTTGCACCTTAGTCAAAAATCAATAAACTTCTGGATTCTCTGCCTTGTTCCATTAAGCTGTATGTCCATCCTTTTACCAATACCACACTGTCCTTATTACTTTGCTTTATAGTAAGTATTGAAATTAGGTGGTATAAACCCTCTAAATTTGTACTTTAAAAAAAAAACTTGGGCAATTATAATTCCTTTTGCCTATTATAGCTTTTAGCTAATTCTGTTTCTACAAAACTGCTTGACAGACTTTTTGATTAGAGTTGTATTTAATTTATAGATCAATTTAGGAAGAATTAACATATTAATAAAGTCTTACAAACACAGACCGTGTATTAATTTTGTGAACACAGATTTTAAAGCCCTTATGAAATACCACATAATGTTCATTCCCTTCCATATTGCTCTGCTGCTCTTTTAGATCATACTGAAAAGCCACAGAAAATAACCAGGAAACATGATCTTTCTCTTTAAAATCTGGGTTAGTTTTCCCAAGACACTGAGGAAGAAAATGCTCGCCCCATACCTGAAGGGCAAATCAAGTTGTAATGGAATTTTCCTTTTCACTTCTGCACCATATTTCAAGGTCTAAAACTCCATTTCACACAGCCTATGGGCTTTTCCCTCCCTTGCAAGCAAGGTTTCTTTTGCTTGCTAGAGGGATTAATAATGCAATGGAAACAAAACAGAATAAAAAGCAGAAGGTTGCAGGTGCAAAAGCAATGGAGGCCCATCTTTCCAGTAACAACCCTTCTTCACCAGTGGGGAAGGAAAAAGAAGAAAGGGAGGTAGGAAAAGGAAGCCGCAGTGTTGCTAGATCATAAGCATCTCTTCTTCCATCTTCAGAAAATTCCCTGCATCTTCCCATCTTCTGGGTGTATGGTTTTTGAGATACCAAGGAAGAGCTGGGTTTCACTACTAAATCAATTAGGTGCAAAAGAAAGGCAGCAGCTGTGAAAGCCCAGAAGCAGAAAGGCCAGGAGAACACAGAGGTAAGTCCAATGCTGAGGGTGAGCCTGGTGCAGGCTTGCGATTCCACACATGAGGAACTGGGGAATGACTGGTGGCTGACTTGGCCTGACTCTGTCTTATGTTTGCTGGATGCCTGCCTCCCCCATTAAATTGTAGGCTCCATTAAATTCATTTGTTTCTCCAAGTCCCCAACACATCTGACAAGCCCTGCAGGGCACTGGGGTTGCAGCAGTGAAGGTATAGCCCTGGGCCTACCCTTCATGGAGGACAGTGGCCACAGGCAGGCGTCACACCCACCCCTTGGTGCCCTATCCACAACACTGTCCAGCTCCCAGAGGCCCTTATGAATATGATTAGTCTTAAATTAGGGGTTAAATAAGATGAAACAGGCTGGGATTGTGGCTTCGCATGCATGAGGCACTGGGTTCGATCCTCAGCACTACATAAAAATAACTAAAATTAAGATATTGTGTCCATCTACAACTAAAAAAATTTTTTAAAAAATAAGATGAAACAGGCACAAGTATCTCTTTTAGCTCAGTGAATTAATTATAGTTTCCTGGGGTACAAAAAACAAAGCCTATAACGAATTTAAATTGATATGATAGCAGGTGAAAAAAAGACACACAAACCCAAACCTGGCCTGGAGAGAGTCTGGGATCAGATAAAGTAGCTAGTTTTTCTAACCCAACGTGTTCAAATATTGGGATCTGTAGTTTGTCCACATGTATAGGCCTTGTACTTGAATCTCCCTCGCAGTAAAGGTCCTTTAAATATAGGGAGTCTTCTAGACTAAATAAAAGCTGTCGCATTACCCCTGTAACAAGGGTTACTAGACTTTTTTTATATATATATTTAAACTCTGGTGCTTAGTCTAGAAAATGAAAGTAAGCAACAGTCCTAAAAATTTCTTCTTTAATAAAGCCTTTTTCCTGTCTAAGCATTCATATTTATTACCTCTGCATGTTTAAAGGCTACAAAATAAACCCTCTAGTTTAACTGATAGTGTTTCTTTGGAAGAAAGTGACCATTAATAAGTCAACATTGCAAGTGGCTTACAAAATACACTAAGAGACTAATGTTGTCAGCTTCCATTGGGCCTTTAAGAAAAAACTTTCAAACTCACTACTAACACTTCTACCATTTACTGGTTTGTACACAGTTCTGTAATGGGAAATTAAGGCAAGTGTGATGATGCACAGGCCTGAAAGCCAGCTAGACCTTGACTTTTAATTTTTCCCCTTCCACATTTCATTACCTTGGGCGAACTTCCTGTTTAAGCTTCCAATTCCTCCTCCATAAACATGAGTTGCACTTCCAATTAAGTTTAATTAAGTCAAAAATTTATATAAATCATAATATGTGATACTAAACAGGCAGGAAATGAACAATAGCTATCACATCATTTTAAATACTTTTTTCATGTCCCTCTAGCCTCTCCACTCTCTTTACTCCAGAAAAGGATCTGTATGAAGAAGACTGGCTAGAAGGCAGATCTCTGTTGTCTCACTTTTCTCACTTTCTTCTCACTTTCCTTCTGTTAAGATAAAGCTCAGGGTTTCTCAGTTGTGCAGGAAAGGGTCATTGACTTTGGAGGCCTGAGCAGAGAATAAACAGGACAACCAGCACAGGAAGACCAATGCAATCACCCAAGTGGCTGTTCCCCTCCTTCCCTGATTAGAGAGTTTTCCCTCTCCACCTGCCTACACCCTTGCCTTCCTTCAAGATCCAGCTCAGGTCACACATCTTGCAAAGAGCTTTCTTTAGCCACTGCAGCTCACAACTTCTGCATCCAAACTCTAACAGAATTGCCTGTACTGGCAACTGACAGAGGACCAACTTAACTTTTGGGTCTGCCCCTTGATAGCATCAGATTGAGCCTCAAACTCTCCTCCTATCTGATAGTTCACAGGCCTCCTTGCCAACCCCCACAGATCCTTTGTTTCTGGGAAAAAGAGGAGGAGTCCAGAGGACACAGGCACAGACCCACAATAGCTGGGTAAAAAGAAAGAGTAAAACAAAACAAAAGGGATGAATTCTATTTCTGGGGGAGGTGTGGAAAACTCTCCCAAAGAAAATCTGCCAAAGTGTTTGATTCAAATTACTTTAAAGCACTTGCAAACACAGTCCAGGTCCAGAGCTTCGTGTGAATCAAGCCATCTATACAGTAATGAAAATGTAGAATAGCAGTCTTCTCCCCATGATGGCTTTACTACCTCCACAAACACAATAGGTATGTTCTTAAGGGCCTTGAATTACCCTCTTTCCAGTGCCCCTGGAGAGTCTCAGTTTCCAAAGGAAGAAGCAGGAAGAATGGCTGAGGGTTTAGGCAGCCTCTCACAATTACCGCTGCTGCGAGGGTCAAGGCCGGGGTCCTGAAGTCTTTTCATATACTCTACCATCCTTACCTCACTTACTCTGCCCATGTTGACCCTGCTCAGTCCTCCTACAGGCAGTCAAGCCATCCTGTTTCCAATATGTGCCCCTACAAAGACAAGCACGTCTCTTCATAGAGCAGGTTTTAGTAAGATCTAGGGGGAACCTAGAACAGTAAGCCTCTTAACCAGATTTGGAGGAATAATAAAACACTCCTTTTCATGCTTCTTGTGCTACTGCACAAAGCAAACAACTGAAGTTATTTCAGATTCAGAGTTCCTTTTGCTATAGCCCTCAAAGTTTACTTTCCAACTTGTGGAATAAGCAAAGGGATTGGTTTAATCATCACCCTGTTTTACAGATGAGGAAATTCAGGATACATCCTGAGACCTCCTCTGCATTCAATTAAACACCTGGTTCCTGATCTTTAACTTTTATGTAGCTAATTTAACCTGCCAGGTCACAAAGCAATATTAGTTGTGATTTTGACACTTAAGTAAGACCTGGCCATGTTGTAAGAAGAGACTAGTACAAGTTCAGCCAACAACCAAACAGGTATCGATATTTGGAACAAGGAAAATGTTTGAAGCCAGACTGCAATCAGATGCTGAAAAACACATATGAGACAGATATCAACTATTGCAGCTACTCAGAAAAAGAAAGAAGACTGGCCTCGGGGTGGCAAAGGGCCATTCTGCTAAGGATTCCTAGGGGAGGGAAGACTTGGAATACACCCTGGAGACTGAGAAGGCAGGCGGATGGAGAACTACTGGTGAGAAGAATCACAAATGGAACTGAAACCCAGAGAGGCTAGAGATTGGGTAGATTCCAACAGGGGCCCTCTCCAACCCATTTCAAATAGAACAGGAAAAAATCTTTTTCATTTTTAGAGCCAGTACTGAGCTAGATCTAGAGATATAAAGATGAATCCATGTCCCTGCCCTCAAGAGACAGTGGGGTAGGAAAACAGAAATCTTAACTCAATACCAAATTAACATAAATACCCTGTAAAAATTAATTATTAACAGGTAGCAGTAAAATTGTTCATTTTGATACAATGGAGAACACTCAGCTTTGAAATAAGACTTGAGTTCAAATCTTGACACCCCCTCTTGGAAGCACTGTGGCTTTAAGCAACTTCCTTAACTTGGCTTTTTTATTCTTAGTTTTGTCATCTATCAATATATAAGTAATAATACCTACTCCCCGGAGTCAAAAAGATAAAAAGGCACATGTGAAAGGGCCTGATGCTCAACAAATGTTCATTTTCTTTTTTAAATAGACATTCATCTCCCCAAAAACCTTTCAGTAGAAAACCAACACAGAACAGACAAGCTGGTTCCATTGCATCTTCCCCTCCTTCTTCCCATCTGCAATCTAATGTCTGGTTTTAGCTTACATCTAAGCACTTGCCAGTATATTAGGTCATACATACAGCTGTCATCCCCAAAAAGACCTATTAGTTTAGAGCCAAAGGAGAAAGTGATCAGGGATTCTTCCCACTGGTATTTTTAAATGGCTAAAGTTTAAACATTCAAGCTCTTGCCGGGAGTTCTAGCTTCTTGCTTGGAATCTGTACCATTAGACAACCTGTTGACCTCACAGGCTTTCCCAAAGGCAGACAATAAGTGGAATCCTGGTCAGTAGGCCAGGGTGCTACACTAGAGGACTGAACCTTTAGAAATGCATTAGTTGAAAGCATATCAAAGCCTGAGCTAAGGAGCTCCTTCACAACCTGCAGACACCCCCAAAATGTGAAATCTTCAGTGGGAGGTCCTCCAGGAGAATAGGAGGGTGAACACTGCTATTAGCACCAAACACCCACCTCTTCCATGCTTTATAAACTGTCACCAACAATGGGAAAATCACAAGCACCTACAGTCAGCCATGCTCAGCAGCTGGGTTCCAGTTCTCAGTGTTTGTCTTCAGCACTGTCATGGACAAAGAAGTATGGCCCCAGTGGTGAGAATTCAAACACTTCTCCAAAGAGCCACCACACTTGTGCCAGGATTGGCTGGCAACCCTGCCACTGCATTAACATTAGCTATGGATTTTTCACAAAACTCTTTATCACATTGAGGAAACTCCCCTCTATTTCTAGTTTGTTGAGTAATTTTGCTTTTGCTGTTGTTGCTTTCAATTAGAAAGGTTGTTGGATTTTGCTCTTTCTGCCTCTACTGAGAGGATTATGTGGGTTTTGTCCTTCATTCTATTGATATGGTATACTACATCAATTGATTTGGGGATGTTAATTCAACCTTGCATTCCTAAGGTAAACCCCACTTGATCATGGTACATAATCATTTTATATATTGCTTGGTGATAGAATTATGTTGAGGCTTTTAACCACTAAGCCACATCCTCAGCCCTTTTTAATATTCTATTTAGAAATACGGTCTCCCTGAGTTGCTTGGGGCCTCACTAAGTTGCTGAGGCTGGTTTTGAACTTGTGATCCTCCTGTCTCAGTCTCCTGAGCCACTGGGATTACAGGTGTGTGTCACTGCACCTGGCCCTGTGTTTGTACTCCTAAGAGACACTGACCTGCAGTTTTCTTGTGTGTCTTTGTCTGGGTTTGCTATTAGGATCATACATAAAATGAGTTGGTACCTATTCCAACCTCTCCAAATTTTTTGAAAGAGTTAGTCAAGAATTGCTATCAGTTCTTCTTTAGGTATATGATAAAATTCACTAGCAAAGCCATCTGGTTCTGATCTTTTTGTTACGGGAAGGGTTTTTAAAAAATTATTAATTCAGTATCTTTACTTGTTATAGGTCTATTCAGATTTTCTCTTTCTTCTTGTGTCAGTGTCTCAGTCCATTTTCTGCAGCTATGACAGAATACCTCAGACTGGGGAATATATAAAGAAAAGAAGTTTATTTCTTAGAGCTCTAGAGGCTGGAAAGTCCAAGGTTGAGGGGCCACATCTGGTGAAGACTTTCATATTTCATCATCCCAAGGCAGAATGGCAAAAGATCAAACCCACAGTCTCAAGCCCTTTTGTAACTAACATTAATCTCTTCATGAGGGTGAAGGTCATGATCTAAATTCCTCCCATTAGACCCCAACTCCCAACTCTGCTGCACCTGCTTTTGGTGAGGTGCATTCGAATCATAGCACCCTCTGAATTGCAATTCTTTCATTTCTAAGGTGATGATAAAAATGTATATCCCACCTGTTTCACAGGTTTATGGGATTATACATGAGAAGACAGAATGTTGCAAAGCACACAAATGCCAGAGGCCATTGGGAGTTCTATGGGAGCAGAAACTATGGCAAATTCATGTGCATATCTTGCTTTGAGCTGGCTATGGAAGAAAGGAGGCAGCAAGGAGGGCAAGAAAATACGATAGCCTGGACCCCACAGACAACTTGGTGTTAGCCAAAGAATACTGCCTACCAGATCTTCAAGAATATCCTACATCTGGAGGAATGGGGGGAGTCTTAATAAGACTTAGTAATCATCCAGATCATTCTCCTCATTTCACAAATGGCAGACTTCACTTGGAGAGAAGCCCAGTGACCTGCACAAGGTCTTCAGTGGCAAAGAGACCAATGATATGACCAGTAACTGAAACATCTATACAATTACAATTTAGACAGTATTTTTACCCACATCTTACTGATCTTCAAAGGTATGCATTGAGTGAGGTACATATTAAAATTCCTCTTTTTCAACTTGAGGTTGAATTATTTATCCATGAAAGCATATAAATCTGAATGGTCATACCACTAGGACACTGCCATTTCTCATAAACATTTACCAGTACAATCATGTACCACATAAGTTTTGGTCAACAACAGATTGTACACATTCCAATGGTATGTACCACATAAGTTTTGGTCAACAACAGATTGTACACATTCCAATGGTCCCGTAAGATTACATGGCCTAATGACCTCGTGGCCATCTTTGTGTTAGTAAGTATATGCTACACTGTTGCCACAAAAAAAAAAATTACCTAACATTTCTCAGAACATATTTTCATCATTAAGTGATGGGTAACTGTATTAAATAGAGCATTCAATATATTTTACAACATATTTGAAACACTAAATTCTATTTTATTAGCTTTTTTCTTCTTTTATCCTGCTTTCAGAAATATTCCACATTCAGTCTTCCCTGGTAGAATTATTCCAACCTTCTGTCTTAAGAGTTCAGTGGTCAGCCATGCACGGTGGCACACACCTATAATCCCAGCTGCTGGGAAGGCTGAGGCAAGAGGATCCTGAGTTCAAAGCCAGCCTCGGCAACTTAGCAAGGCCCTAAGCAACTCAGCAAGACCCTGTCTCTAAATAAAATACAAAATAAGGGCTAGGGATGTGGCTCAGTGGTTAAGTGCCCCTGGATTCAATCCCCGGTACTAAATAAATAAATAAATAAATAGAGTCCAGTGTTCACATTTGGCACCAGAAACTATTTTTTTTAAAAGCTGAATTCTCAAAACTAAGCCTTCCCATATAAACCATATTTACAAAGTATACCTCCACAAGTGTATCATTTGAGAAATGCATCATTATTGCATCAAACACATTGGACTAGGTTACTCAAAAAATAAGAGTGGCTCACTGATAGCAGAAATATTTAACATATAGGAACAAAAAAAGCATTTTAACAAATGTATAGAAATTTGAAGCAAACCCTTGCTGGCTTTATCAATAAAAACTGATTTGCATTCACAAATGAGTGTGAAAGCAGTCAACCACAGAGAACATTACCCAGATAATTGCAGTTACCACATCCAGAAGTTCTAAACCTGTACGTGTGCATTTATTGGGGGAGACTCAGGGAAGGGATGAAGGAAGGAAATGCTAAGAAAGAATTAACTGACAACTGTCACAATGTCTTCTTTCGATTACAACATAGGGCCTGTCCTTCCAGCACAACCCGTATTTAGGGGACAAGGAATGAATGTTTTGCTTCCCATTTTAGCTCATGGAAGAGGATTAGACTTGCTTGGTCTACTTGGTCTTGAAGAGGTTTCTTATGGGGTTCACCAGCGGTGCTTACATCTCTGGGCAGTACAGTGACAAGCAGGGTACAGTAACAAGCAGATGCAGGCTGCAATTAACCTGCATCGCTCTGCCCTTCCTTATGAACAAGCCTTCAGTGATTTGGCAGTATTTTCATCTGGAAAGCACCAGCACTCGTTTCTTGTTTGCCCCCCACGCCAGTTATCTCCTCCTTTTTAGATACCCATAAACCACAACACAACTCCCCATCCCCGTCCCCGCCAGGTCAAAAGTGGGTAACCAATCACAACAGTCCGGCAGCTCTCGGTTTAGGGTTCAACTGACTTGGCAACCACCTGGTGAAAGCACCTGCCTCGCAGCCTCTGCCTCCCTGCCAGATGTGGGGGCCCCCAGAGCCGCCAACGACGCGCTCCCAGGCTGCCTATCACTAGCTGCCCCACCAGACCCTGAGGCCTGAAGCTCAGACGCAGGTACGCGCCCCACCAGCCCAGCGAGGACGCCGCCACTGGGCTGCGGTTAACGCAAGGCCAGACCGCCCAGAGAGTGCGCCCCCACCCTCCATTACTAAAACGCAAGGTAAAATAGCTCCATTTACCGACATGAGTGATCACTGTGGCCAGTCGCTGGGTGAGCTCCTGGAGGGCCATTTCTTCTTTTAACAAAAATAGCATTTCACCGAAGGGGGTTAAAAAACTACTCAGTATAAAGAAAACAAAACCAAACAAAACTGTTTTCTACCGCTGCCGTGGATGAGTTTTTAAAGGCATCCTCGCGAGGATGTTCTACCTTCCCCTCTTCGGAGCGGTTTTCAGACACAAAACGAGTCACTCGCAGCCAAGGCCAACTCTCAAGGGCCGCTCCGCTCCAGCACACCAGCCACGCCCTGCAGGGACTGATTTTAGGGATGAAGTCTAGCGGCTTTCCAAACGTAACGGCTGGCATTTAGAGCTGAGGAAGGGGCCGCTCAGGAGGTGAAGGAAGCAAGTCGCCCCAATCTCATCAGGGCGCCCCGCGGACTTCGGTGGCCAAGAAAGAGAGGCTTTGTGGTCCGGGGCGGTAGAGACGAACATTCTCCACAGAGGATCGGGATGAAGATGCTTGGCCGGCGCGAAGGGGTGGCGCGGAGTCTGCGTGAGCGTAGGGTGGAGGAGCGGAGGTGACTGGCGGTCCCGGCTCCTCCGCCCCGCCCTCCCCACGCGCCGCCGCCCACCCGGCGCCGCCTGCCCAGGAGCCCACCTCTCCCAGCCTGCGGGCGGCGCCTGGCACTAGGGGAAGCGCGCACGCGCCCCAACGACGCCTGTTTGCTGGAGCCCCTTTTTTTACCAGGCAGGAGCCGGCTCTCCAACCCCCGGAACACCGTTGCGCACAGGAGCTAGCGACTGAGGCGCTCTTGCTTGCGCAGGGGTTCAGAATGCCAGATAGGCTTCTTCCCAGTCGCGGCTCCTCCTTCATCCCCGCCCAGCATCTGTGGAGAAGTCCAAGAAAGAAAGGGGCCGATTGGTAGAGGTGCAGCTCTCCCGCCAGGACTGGGAGAGGAAGGCTGTGAGGCCCTTCTGCCTGCTCTCACCTCCTGACTCCAGGCTGTGGCCCTTGCGGAGGGGTGGGCCGTTGGAGTGTTTTCTGTTCAATGGTTGTCTTCACGCAGTTGTCATCCTCCTTTGGACACATCTATCTGCACTGGAGCCCAGCAGGCGGATCATGTCTATGTTACAGGGCAGAGACCTACCATGAAACTGAGGCAGCAAGGGGGTTCTCCTTCACCCCATTCTTGTAATCATGCCCCAAAGATTTCAGACACGTTGCTCAGAGTAACAGGCAAGCGTTTATTAGAAGGGTAGGAAAAGGGGATACTCTAAAGAAGAAGTGTGTCTTCTCAGAGAGTAGGAACGCAGGCTTCTCCTGCCCTACATTTTTATTGGGAGGTCCTAGGATGGTTTCCAGAGAGTCACCATCAGGTCCACCTCTTGACTTTTAACTGACAGCAGGATGACATCAGCCTTTCAAGTCCTCAATTGTGCATGACATCTCTAGGTCGCTTTGGCCCACGCTGACAGTTTCTAATTGGAACCTGTTTTTACAGATCTTATGATTAAGGGGAATTATCCTTATCTTCCCGAGTTCTGGGATCTGGTTTGTGTGAGATTCACAAAAGTCTCCCCGGTTGGGTAACTCCTGTTCTTAACAGCGTTTTGGACCTGCATTTCTCCTGCAGATAACAGGTTGTTTGTTGAGGAATGTAACATAGCCTGTCCACTTAAGGCAGCAGGTAAATTGCTTTAAAAAAAAAAAAGCATATGGAGGTCTTCACAAAGGACCCAGTTTATAGAATTATTCCCTTAACCTCATGTTCCCACTGCTTGGATCTTTCTGTTCCTTATCACTTGGACAAGGCTGGGCCCACATGTGCACACTCAAGTACTCTCCATGTGGGCCTTTTCCTTTGTGCAACTGCACCCTTATATTGTCACCTGTCAGATGAGCCAGTGCTCTTTTCTGGAAAGACTCTAGTACAACTTCCATGCTGGCCCTCCTCCACAGAAGCATCTTTAGTAGATACAAAGCCTGCTTTATTCTGTGGGTCAGTACTACATGATAGGCAGCAAAAAACTAACTCTGTTCAGCAGAACTCCAAGAAAAGTCTAAGCAAAGGCTAATCTGGTCAGGATGTCACCCAATTCATTCTACAGTGGAGGACCCTCCCATGTGTTCTGAGCCAATGCTGGGACTCTCAGCTGTTTTTTCTTCCATAAGTAAAAAGCCAAGTCCCAAACACCCTGGGTTCAATTTGGAAGGGCAGCCAAACTAGTGGGTTGAGGACATTTCAAAATGCTTTCTGTAACACTTATGGGCTATGGTTAAGAGATAATATTAGTTCACCTGAGACATGAAATTTGTAGAGAGGTTCCTGCTTCCCCAGAGGTTTGGGTATTTTGTATTCTGCCCAAAACTCAAGTAGAACAACAATTTTCACAGCAACTTCTTGCAAGAGTTTAAGAAAATGGTTAAAGGATCAAAGGAAGTGAGACTGCTTTGGAATGTGTTTCCATTGTGGTTCTTGGATATTCAAAGGTCACAGTATTTTCAAATAACCAAATGAGGTGTTTCCTGATGATAATATTGTACCCCATGCCTAGCCAAAGCCAGTTGTGAGTTTTGGAACACAGAAATAAGTGCACTGCCAAGAACACAGGTAAGGTGGGCGCATGCTGGGCGGGGAAGGTTGAAAGGCATTTTGAAGGTCTGGTGACCTCAGCTTCTTGGATTAGGCCAGGTCTTCATTCATGAGGATGTTGAAAAGAAGGGAGGGAAAGATTGGAAAAGAAAAAGAGAGAGGAGAAGCTTGTGAACAAGAACAAAAAAGAAAAGAAACAGATTGAAAGGAAATAAATTACACTCAGAATGCTGCTCTCCTTCTGTGCTTTCACAATCTCTAAAGGTTTCCATGGAGACAAATTGGCTCAATTTATGGTAAGATGTAGAAGGTAGTGCCCATCCTCAGAAACTAATTCTACTCCCATTTCTTAACTCTTGCTGTTTCAGGGTTTGGACTGCTTTACCTGGTTGATGACGAGGTGAGTCTGTGATCTCTAAGTTCCCTTTCCAGAAAGCTTTGAAATCCTCTAAAAAGAAATGACCATATAGTATTTGATAGCCTATTCCACCTTATTTTTCTGAGAAAATGATCGTTGTTTCCATTGCTCTTATGAATACCAACATTCCTCCTCATCCTCTCTCCTTCCCTCCTTCTGCTTTCTAATTATGAGCACTTTCCTGTCTCGTTGGCTGGCAAAATCAAAGGAACAAGCCAGAATAATCTGCCTCCATCTCCAGTGAATCAGTTACAATCAGTTGCATTTATTAACATCTATTATGCAGTGTAAGGTACAACAACTACCAGCACCAAATAACAAGTGACTGCTCGTGAATTTCTGCTCATAGAAAGGTGAAATACAGCTCTTCCTGATGTTACTGTCTCATTTTGGTGTTACCAGCTCATCCAAGGGTTCTTTTGCTTAGTTTGAGATAGAAATCACAAAAAGGCAAGCATTACTATAAAAATAAAGCTTTGTTGAGATTATGTTCAAGCACAAGATTGACAGTACACAGGGTAGAGTTCCTGGATCGGCCTTTTGAGAATGCAAGGAGCAAAATTTACACAGACAAAAAGGATGGGCTTGCACAGGCTCAGTCAGCTGTTGCACATGATCTCAGGACTTCTGCACATGTCTTTCCAGTTCTTTACTCCCAGCACTGGGGTTTGCACTTGATGCTGGATATTCACAGGTACATTGGGTTCCTCTGTGCTCTGCTGGTAAAATATGGTGGAGGTTCTCACTTCTACCACCTCAGGAAGACCATTTATTTGATCAAGTTGAAACTTATTGAGTACACAGCTGTTACAGGAAAGCTTAGGGGGTGAAGTCAGCAGTTCCTGAAGTTGGTCACTGGTGGAAATATTTTATTTTTTTAAGTAGCTTGCATTAGGCAGGAAACTCTAGTAGGAAAATCAGGGCCCTCCCTGCTTTGTTTCAATAGGGTGATAGGAGTGCCTTTGTTCTTGTGAGAAGACTCTTGTTGAACTTGGAGATAGTTTCAGCATAGCGACTAATCACTAGAAAGACCAAATCTTGGTTAGAAGCTTGGCACTTTCAGCCTCACCCGCCAACCTCCAGGGTGGGCAAAGGGGCTAGAGATTGAATTAATGACCAAAAGCCAATGCTTTAATCAAGAATGGCTATGTAATGAAACATGCATAGAAATCCCAAAATGACACAGTTCAGGGAGCTTCCAGATTGTTGAACACATTGAGGTTCTGGGAGGGTGGTGCACTTTGAGAGGGCATGGGAGCTCTCCGTACCACCACCTCCCATACCTTGCCCTATGCTTCTTTTCCATGTAACTGTTCCTAAGTTTTATCCTTTATGCTAAACCAATAACCATAAATAAAACATTTTCCTGGGTTCCCAGAGTCATTCTATCAAAATATTGAAGCAGAGGAAGAATCTGTAGGAACTCCCAATATATAGTTGGCCACAAGTATGGAAGGCTGAGGACTGGCAACTGTAATTTGAAGGGTGGGGGAGTCTTATAGGATGAAACTTTAACCTGTGGAATATATGCTAACTCCAGATAATTCATGCCAGAATTGAACTGAATTAATGGACACTCAGTTGTCAGAGAGTTGGAAAAATGGTATTAGAAAAGATACCACCCACTCTGCACCTGATTATGTAGACAAACCCAATAAGTAAAAGTCACCCATGCTCACACTATCCTAAGTCATCTTTCTCCTTCCTGAAATCAGCCTGCCACCCTGGGCAGTATATGTGTATGCATGTATCCATACATGCACCTACCTATGTATGGACACATGCATACACATATACTGCCTCTACCTCTACAATACCACTCTCCTTTCCCATGTAGTTCCTTTCTTGATTCAATTTCATCTTGCAAGTGACAGAATTACAACACAGATTGAATTCTAAACCTCATAGGATGTCTACTTTTAAAATCATCACATTGATTGAGAATAACAGGATCCTAAAAGTTGGAATGTAAATATATGAGGAGGCCCTGTTGGAGCTGGGGACACTGAGCCCCTAAATTCTGATGCCTTTTCTTTGCCAGTAGAAGTGATTTCTCCATCCCTATCTGAGAGGATTAGCCCTGCGTTGGCTGAAGAAACTAATGGTCTCCCCTGATCAGTTATTTGCAAAACAATGTTTATTCTCCTCAGGACCCACCCTGACCTTCCCTTTTTACTTTTAAATCTACAATCAAATTTGAGTCCCAGCAGGTCCCTAAACATGAGTTACAAAGTATGGCCCATGAGGAGGGATACTGCAAAATAATTGCTTGAGTTTTCTAACTTATACAGATAAAAATCTGGGAAATCTGTGTGGAAATGGACATAGGTAATAATGATGATAATTATAGAAGGAACATCAAGTTGGATCAGGCTGAATTTATTGGTACAGGTACACAAAGCAGAGATGTTGCATTTAATGTTGCAGCTGACAGAGGTAGAAACAGCTCTAAATGGCTGGTTAGCTGAAGCATGGATCAAAAGTTTGCCCACAGTGGGTGAGTTAGAAAAGTCTGATCTATGTCTATGTAATGTAGAGGAGGGGATTCAAAGACTTGAGGAGATCAAGATGTTAGAGCAGATGTTAGAGCATGTAATACCTACTTACCCACTCGAGGTGATCCAAAGGACACATCTTTCACCATAACTATAAGAAATGAATTTTTGAGGAGAACCCAGAGTTATTATATCCTTAATAACTCTGATTGTTCTTTTCTGTAGGCCAGACCTTATAGTGGAAGCTACAGCCACAGAATTGAGAAATTCAAGGGCAATGGGAAAAACTAGATCCCAGAAGGGCAAGGACCAAGTAGCAACACTCAGCTGGCAAAGACAAGGTGAATGTGGCTACTATAATGAACAACAAGGTTGAAACAATAATTGGAATAGTTTGATTCTTGCAGACATATGGCATTGGCTGGTTAACCATGGTGTTCCTAAATGTGAAATAGATAGAGGCCTACTTGATTCTTACTGATTTGTGTCAGCAAAAGGTTCCAAGTCACACCGACAAAAGTCTAATTTGAATCATAAAAACTGGAAGTCCTCAATCAATTCCCATACTTGAGCTGGTTTATAGACTCAGAACCCAGGAAGGCTGGATCTCCTTTAGATAAGACCCCAGTAAGCTGTCAGCAATTTATAGTGTTAACTTTGCTCCCAGCCTTCCCCAGAGAATGGTACAGGCTTTTACTAGAGGGTGTTATACATTAGGGAAAAAAATAATGAGACCTTTGGAGCACTACTGGACACTGACTCTGAACTGCAACTAATTCTGGGAGACCCAAAATGTCACTGTGGTCCACCAGGCAGGAGAAATGCTAATGGAGGTCAGGTGATCAATGGAGTTTGCTATGAACTGAATGTCTGTGCCCCTTAAAACTTCATATGTTGAAATCCTAAGCCATAAAGAGATAGTATTAAGAAATGGGACTCTGGGGAGGAGATCAGGTTACAATGGCAGAATCCTCATTAATGGGATCAGTGCCCTTGTAAAAACTCAACTGACCCTTCTGCCGTGTGAGAACAGAAAGAAGTCAGCAGTCTGTAATAAGGAAAAGAGTGCGTCCTTACCAGGCCTGACCATGCTGGCATGCTGATCTCTGGCTTCCCAGTCTCTTGGACTGCGAAAAAGTAATTTTCTGTTGTTCATAAGCCACTCAATCTAATATATTTTTTACGTGTCCTCCAACATTCATATATTGAAAATTTAATCCCCAATGCAACAGTGTTGAGAGATGGGATTTTTTAAAAAGTAATTAGTCATGAGAGCTATCTTCATTCAGCCCCCTCTCGTCCTCCTCCTCACCCAGGTGATTTCTCTTATGTATGACACAGCAAGAAGACCCTCACCAGATGCAGCCCCTCAAGTTCGGATTTCCCAGCCTCCAAATTGTGAACCAAATTTCTGTTCATTATAAGTTACCCAGTCTAAGGGATAGTGGCATAAAATGAATTAAAATGCAGCCCAAATAAACACAACGTTGTAGTTCTAGTCCATCTCAGAATGGGCACAGTGGAAATAACCATTCTGTGGTTATTTTCCCATCTCCAGAATACACAATCAGAATGATACACTCATTGGTTGGCAAAATCACCGCATTGGTTCCCTGATCTGTGGAGTGAGGGCTACTAAGATGGGAAAGGTTAAGTGAAAGCCATGTGAACTTCCTCCTCTTATGAAAAAACAATTCCTAGAGGGATACCAAAAACAATTCCTAATTTTCTGTTGTTCATAAGCCACTCAATCTAATATATTTTGTATGTGTCCTCCAACATTCATATATTGGAAATTTAATCCCCAATGCAACAGTGTTGAGAGATGGGATTTAAGAAGTAATTAGTCATACCAAAAACAATTCCTAGAGGGACAGCAGAGATTAGTGCCACCATTAAAATTCAACAGGTACAAGTGTGGTAATTTCTACCGCATCCTCATTCAGCTCACCTATATGGCCCATGAAGAAGATAATGGATCTCAGAAAATGACTGTGGATTTTAACAACCTTAACCAAGTAGCAATTCCAATTGTAGCTGCTATACCAGATATAGTTTTGTTGCTTGAGAAAATTAACACAGCCTCTAGTAGCTGGTATGTAGCTATTGAACTATTATTAAGTACTTTTTTTCCTTCATGCTTAGAGAAAAAAAAAAAAAGATCACCTGAAGCAGTTTTCTTTCACTCAGCAAGGCCAGCAATAGACCTTCACTCTCCTACCTTAGTGGTACATGAAATCTCCAGCCCTATGTCACAATTTAGTTCACAGGGACCTTGAAGACCTTTCTCTTCCACAAGATAGCCTATGTTACATTAATGACATTATGTTGACTGAATCTAGTGAACAAGAAGTAGCAATTACCCTAGACTTATTGATAAGACATTTACATGTCAGAGGGTGTGAAATAAACCTGACAAAAATTCAGAGACCTTCCACATTAGTACATTAGTGAAATTTCTAGGGGGTCTATTAGTATAACGCATAACAAGATATCCTTTCTAAGGTAAAGGATAAGTTGTTGCACCAGGAGGGCTTACAACCAAAATCAAGGCCCAATATGTCGAGAGCTTCTTTGGATTTGAATGGCAGAGTATTCCTCATTTGGGTGTGTCACTCCTCATTTACCAAGTGACATGAAAAACTGACAGTTCTGAGGGGGGCCCATAGCAGGAGAAAGCTCCACAACAGTTTCAGGCTGTTATACAAGCTGCTCTGCCACCTGGGTCACGTAATCCATCAGAGCCAAGGTGCTAGAAGTGTCAGTTACAGCGAAGAGTGCAGTTTGGAGCCCCTATGGGTGAGTTACAACACAAGCCCTTAGAATTTTTAGCATTGCCACTCTCTGTAGCTTACTGCTCATTTTTGGAAAGGGCTTTGGCCTACAACAGGGCTTCAGTAGAGATCGAACACTTAACCATGGACCACTGAATTACTGCAGCCTGAGCTGCTTATCACGAACTAGGTGTTTTCTGACCCACCAAGTCATACACCTCACTAAATGGGAGTGATATATATGTGATCAGCCCTGAGCTCTGAAGATACAAGTTGGATATGTGAAGAAATGACTCAAACACTCATTGTACCAACTCCTGCTACACTCCCTTCTCTCTGCTAGCCTAAACCTATGGCCTTGTGGAGGCCAACAACCATTGACAGAAAGAGCAAACTCAGTCCTGATTTATATAAAGTACTATAGGCAGGCATGACTCAAAAGTGCATAGCTGCAACACTACAGCCCCTACTGCAACATTCTTGAAGTACAATCAATTGAGTCTGTTTTGCATTACTATAATGAAATAGCTGAAGCAGACTGCTTAAAGAAAAGAGGTTTATGTAGGCACATGTTTACGGAGGTCCATAGTCAAGAGACTGCTCTAAGTGATCATGACCTTCTTTGCTGGCAGAGTCTCAAGGTGGTTGAGGGTATCACATGGCAAAACAAGGAATGTACATATATATGTGTGTCCTCTGGTTGGTCTCCCTCTCTCTCCCTCTCTCTCTCTCTTAAAAAGCACAAGTATTCAATCATGGGACCTCCACCCTTGATGACCTTATCTAATCCTAATCACCTCCCTAAAGTCCCACTTTTAAACATCATAGTCACATTAAATTTCTTCTCTTTTAATACCTTAAAATAGGGATGAAATTTCAGTACAGGAAGCCTGCAGGATGCACTCAGTGTTGATGGGAAATCCTCTTAGAGGGTGGAACTTTAAGCAGTGCACACGGTTGTTGACTTTGGATGGAGGAATGGCCTGATGTGTGATTGCATACCAATCTATGAGCTGTGGTCAGTAGTTTGGCTGACTGGTCATGGATTTGGAAGATAACCTGATTACAAATTTGGTGACAATAAAATTTGGGGAAAAGGTCTATGGATTGATCTTTGTTAATGGGCAAAAAAATTTGTGTCCTCTGTGGATGCTCACCAAAGGATGAATTTGGAAAAGGAGGAGGATATTAATAATCAAGTGAATAAGATAACTTATTTTGTGGATAGCACTCAGCCTCTTTCCTTAGTCACTCATCATCACCCATTGGTTCATGAGCAAAGTAGCCATGGTGTACAGGATGAGATTATGCCTGGGCTCAGCAACATAGACTCCTGTTTGCCCAATTTGCAACTGGCAGAGTGCTCAATCTGCCAGCAGCACAGACCAACATTGACATGCCATCATTCCCTGGGACAATCAGCCAGCTACCTAGTGGCAGATTGATTACACCATACTGCTTCCATCATGTGTTTTATTGGAATAGACACTCCCAGCACAGATTTGCCTTCCTGCACACAATGCTTCTGCCAAAACTACTATACATCAACTTACAGAATGTTTTACATACTGTCAAAGTATTCTACACAGTATTGCTTCTGATCAAGGAACTCACTTCATAGCCAATAATCATGGGATCCACTGGTCTTATCATGTTCCCTAACATCCTGAAGTAGCTGGCTTCATAAATGGTTGAATGGCCGTTTTAAAACTCAGTAATAGCACCAGCTACATGGTACTATCTTGCAAGGCTGAGGCAAGTTCCCTAGGAGGCTGTATATACTCTGAATCAGCATCCAGTGTATAGTGCTAATTTTCTCATAGCCAGGATCCATGGGTCTAGGAATCAAGCAATGGAAATGGAAGCGGCGCTCATTATTATTACCCTTAATGACCCACCAGCAACATTTCTGCTTTCTGTCCCCGTGACTGCATACCCTGCTGGCTTAAGAGTTCCAAAAAAGGGAATGCTTCTACTAGTAGACTTAAAATTGCCACCTGTTACTTTGAGCTCTGCCTGCCTCTGAACCAACAGGAAAATAAGAGAATTACAGCATTAACTGGAGCAATTGATCTTGACTACTAAGGGGAAATTGAACTATTACTCCACAATGGAGATAAGCCAGAGATCCTTTACAGTGTCTCTTAGTATTGTCATATTCTGTGATTAAGGTAAACGGAAAACTACAACAACCCAATGTAAGCAAGGCTACTCAGAAACCATTTGAGTCACTTCATCAGGTAAAGAACTGTGACCAGCTGAGGTGCTTGCTAAAGGCAGAAGGAATAAGAAGTGAACAGTAGAAGAAGGCAGTTATAAAGATTAGTTACAATCATGTGCCCAGTTACAAAAATGAGTACTGTCTTATGTATGTCCTCCTTATTTTGTTATGAATTTGTGTGTGTATCTGTGTGTGTGTGTGTGTGTGTGTGTGTGTACCAAATATCTTGGGTTTTTTCCTTTATCATGTATTGACATATGCTGCCTGTATATTGTAGTATTTAAGTATTACCTTTACAACATAGTATTTTAAGTTATGGGATATTAAGGAGAAGAGTAACCATCACTTAGGGAAAGTACATTTTCCTAGGAAAGGTTAGTGTGTTTTCAGTTATACAAAGGATAGTTATGTCATATCAAATGGAATTATGACCTTGTAACTGTAATTACTTGGAGATTAAGTATGGTTTAAGGGGATGCCTATGGGTGCCAGGTTGACAAAGGGTGGCTATATGATGGTTAATTTCGTAGGTCAATTTAACTGGGCCACAGGATGCCTAGTTATTTGGTCAAACATTATTTTGGGTGTTTCTGTGAAGGTGTTCTGGATGAAATTAAGATTTCACAAGCTGAGAATATAGCTTGAAGGTTGAGTGCTTACCTAGCATGTGTGAGGCCCTGGGTTTGACCCCCAGTACCATATGTGCAAAAGATAGAGAGGGAAGGAGAGAGGGAGGAAGAGATTTAAATTGGTAGATGGAATAAAGCATATTGCCCTCCAAAATGTAAAGCTCATCCAATCCATTGAAGGTCAGAATAGCAGCGAAGGCTGACCCTATTGCCTAATGGCCTTCAAAATGAGACACTGACAATTCTTGATTCTACAGGAGCTTGCTGGCCTTCAAACTCAAACTGAAACTGGAACATCAGTTCTTATAAATCACATGTGCCAATCACATATATTTGTGTGTGTGTTACTCCTATTGGTTCCATTTCTCTGGAGAAAACAAGAATACACTAAGTCTTACTAAGTATTTCATGTAAATGGTATGGTATTTTAAAATTTAAAATCCCCGGGGCTGGGATTGTAGCTCAGCGGTGGAGCGCTTGCTTTGCATGCGTGAGGCCCTGGGTTTGATCCTCAGCACCACGTACAAAGCAATAAAATAAAGACATTGTGTCCATCTACAACTAAAAAAAAATTTTTTTTAAAAATTTAAATCCCAATTATTCATTGCTGATATATAGAAAAACACTGACTTCCTAATATTAACCTTAATTCTTGCAACTTTGCTATAATCACTTATTAGGATTTTTGTTGATTATTTGGGATTCTCTATACATACAGTCATGTTATGTGTGGACAATCATGTTATGTATAAACAAAGGCAGTTTGGCTAACTACCATCTAGGTTTGTATAAGTACAGTCTATGACATTCACACAATGATGAAATCACCTAATGCATTTCTCAAAAGTATCTGTCATTAAACAACACACATATATGCATTTCTACATTGGTTTTTCATTCTTCAGTATATTTTAGAAATAATTCCACATTAGCACATACAGAGCAGAAACTCTAGAATTATTTTTAATAACTGCATAGTAATCCACTGTATGTATGACTATACTATGATTTATTTAATAGTTCTGTACTGATGGGTATTTAATCTGTATTATCTTTGCTATTAGAATAATGCAATGAATTATTTAAATACCTCATTTCAAATGTAGGAGTGTATCTGTAAGATATACTCCTAGAAATAGAGTTTCTGGGTAAAAATGTTTATTTGCAATTTTAATAGATATTGCAATTGTGCGTCACAAGTTATCTTCAATTTGTACTTCCATCAGTAAAGTATGATAATGCCCATTTTCCTGCTACCTCACCAATTAGAGTATGTTTTATGACTTGTGGTATATTCTAATATGATAGGCGAAAATTGTATTCTATTATAGTTTCGTTGTAATTTTTGTATTTTGAATAAGGTTGAGCACTTTTATTATCTATTTGCATTTCCTTTCTGTGAACCATTGATATTCTTTGTCCATCTTGCTAATGGTTGCTGATGTCCTTGCTGGTTTGCAGGTACTTTTTATGTATTAAAGAAATTAGTCTGGTCTGTGGTATGAGTTGCAATTTTTCATCCAGATTGCTATTAGTTGTTCTTAGTTGAGGTGCTTTTGCCACTTTTAAATGTTTTATGTACTTGAACCATCAATCTTCTCTTTTATGGCTTCTGGATATTGCTATGGAATGTTATCAGAATTATTTTGAAAGCACTGAAGCTTTATTTTTTTCCCATTTACTCTTCAACCTATGAAATTTATTTTGATGCATAGTATGAATTGTTAATTGGGATCCAACTTTACTTTTTCCAGGTGGCTATCCAGTTGCGCCAACACTTGCTTAATTTTTTTTGTTTTAATCAAAAATATATGTTGAACTTTATCAAATGCTTTTATAGCATTTATGAAGATAGATTTTTCTTTTTAAAATATATCCTTACATTTCTGAAGTGGCATGTTATTCTTTTCATGTTATAATTTTTAATTATTTTACTCAATATTGATATTCATGAATGAGAATTTTAATTGTCAGCATATATGTGTTTGATGCACATGTTTAGTGAGATTTTGGTATCAATGTTATGCTCACTTCATAAATAGAATTTGGAATGTTTTCTTTTTTTTTCTGTGTTCAAGACAGAATCAATAGCAACAGACTTTCTCTGTTCCTTAAAGTTGCACAGAGTTCTCCTGTGAAATAATTTGGGCCTAGTATTTAGATGTGGGAAAGAACAGTTCTCATATAACAATTTCTTCTATGATTATTGGTCTACTTAGAATTTCCACGTCTGGAATGTTTTGGCAAGTTATATTTTCTTGGCATTTTATCTATTTCATGTAGGTTTTCAAATCTATTACAGAGTTGAGTCAAATCTCTCACAAAATCTTTTAACTTTTTCTTTATCTATAGTTATTCCCCCCACCCTACTGTTTTGCATTTTGATTGTACTTCTCTTTGTTTCTTGATTAGGTCAGCCAACCATCCTATTGTAGCCTTTTATGTTTTGTTCAAAATATTTTACTTAGTAGTGTCCGTTTCTATTTTTTAACTTATTTATTCCTTCCTTCTGCTTTCTTTGGGTTACTTTGATAATTTTTTCTCAATTTTTGAATTGGATATTTAATTTACCTCTATTTTGTATTTTATTTTTGAGTACTGCCTTAAGTACATTCCACAGATACAATCATGCAGAATTTTATCTTTTCTTCATTTCTAAAATATTCAGTAATTTCTATTTTGAGGCAGTTAAGAGTAGGATTTTTTTTCATTGCACGTTTTTAACAATTTGAAAATGCTTTACCATTTCCTATGGCTCTTACTCCCCAGGCCCTTTATCCAGCGACAGCCCGGGTCCTGCTTCTTTGCCTCAGGTGCCCTAAAGATTAAAGGTCAAGAGGCAGGTTTCTCACTCTAGTGTCCTGGCAGGGGTGGAGCTTCACTGACTGCTCAAGGAACAGCGCTGCGGACCCTGGGAGCCTAAGGTGGCTGAGCACGCGGCAGACCCTCTGCGGAGAAGGCGCAGACCCTCTGCGGAGAAGGCGCAGGCCCTCAGGGAACCCGGAAGCGGGACCGCAGCCCGTGGACGCCGAGGACCGAGCCTTGGCCTCGGGTTTTTAGCGGTGACGTCCCCTCCCGAATCCCTCGCTAGGATTGGTCAGTTTCTTGGTTCGGACCTGGACGGTGGCCAGAGGAGGACAAGAAGCTCCCGTTCGGCATCACCGAACGGAGTGATAACTGGGCGACTTCGGAGGCATAGCTTCGCATCTGCAATCGGTGGGGCTCCGGGGACATGGCGGCGGTCTCGCTGTGTCGCAGCTATGGGTGGCGACGGAAAGAAACCGGTGGCGGCGTCTCCCTGAGCCTGCTGTCGCTGCCCAGGTAAGCATAGGTGGAGGGGACGTGGATCAGCGCACGGGCACGACGTGGCGGTGACAGGTGCCTAGGGCCCGGGGCTTGGAGGGGGAAGGGGCGGGGAAGAGGACAAGAGGACAGAATCTGTCTGTCGGGGAGTCTGCTTCCAGCCCCACAGCCAGGAGTGACCACACCCAGCCCCCTCTTCCCCTCCCCACATGACACGAGCTACATGAAATGCTTTTCTGTTTCCTATATTTCTACTATAAGAGGAATTCCCCCTCCGTTTATTCATCCATTATTTATTTGTTATCTGTGAACTCGGATTAATATTCCACGGATTATATTTATTTGTGGTTCAGCTGGCCCAGTTTCTGGCCAATGGGAATCTCTTCAAGCTGGTTCCTGTATCTTTTTTCACATATCCTCTTCATTCCCTATTTTCTGGCACAAGGTGTTCCAAGCTTACCTTGTTCTTTCTCCTCCTGTCTACAGAATTAGCCAGTTCTCCAAAGAGCCTCAATTCCTTTTTTATACGTATATATAGAGACATATATTATATGTGTATACATAATATATATGTATTTTATACATGATATGTATTATATATAACACAATATATACTATTATATTATACATAGTAATATATCAATACATAATAAATAATATATTATTGTTATACATATATTAACATATAACATACATAAATATATGTTATATTATGCACATACATACATATATTAAAACAAATATGACAGTTCAGTATTTAGCCATGGGCTTTGAAGTCAGTTGTTGGAATCTGTATTTCTATGACATAATAATTTAGACTATTCACTTTTAGACCGAAAAGCTAATCCTGGCACTTGAAGATAATATGGGAGCAACTTACGTCCGCATTGCGAAATTGGTGTTCTAAATGAATTGAAAAATGCAGGATGAGGCAGTACATAGTACTATTGACATGTAGGAGAATTTCAATGTGTTAAATAGAAGACATCTTTGTAAGTATTGCTGTATTTTTCCTATGGCGTTTTTTAAACCAATGATATTTAGGGTATGAGAGGGAATATAATTAACCTAATAAAGCTAGTTGCTATACATTGTGATACAGAGACTTATAAAAATAGATTTTATTTTATTTTTTAGAACAGTTTTAGGTTTACAGAAAAATAGAAGAGATAGTGTAGAGAGTTCACATATACCTCACACCCAGTTTCCCAATTATAAGCATCTTCTGTTAGTATGATAATTTTATGGTACAATTATAGGATGGTTACTATGGTACAGTTAATGAACCCACACTCATACATTGTTATGAACTATAGTCCCAAATTTATTCAGATTTATTTATTTTTTTCCTAATGTACTTTTCCTGTTCCAGAATGCCATCCAAGATCCCACATTACATTTAGTTGGCATGTCTCTTTAGACTCCTCTTGTCTGTGACAGTTTCTCAGTATTTCTTTGGTTTTGGTTACCTTGACAGTTATGAGAGTATAGTCAAGTATTTTATAGAATGCCCCTCTATTAGAATTTGTCTGATATTTTCCTTAAAATTAGACAAGGATTTGGGGGTTTGGGGAGGAAGACTACAGGTATAAACTGTCATTCTTGTCATACCATGTCAAGAATCATAAGTATTGACGTTGATGTCAGTTGCTTGGCCGGGGTAGTATTTGTTATCCTTCTCTGATGGAAATTTACTCTCCTCCTTCCCTCCCTCTAGGTTGTACTATTTGGAAGGAAGTCACTATGCATAGCTCCCACTTAACTAAAAAATTATTAAATTATCCAAAATGGATCAAGTTATTTGTTTTGAATGAAGTGGATTGAAATGTTGGGCTAAGGAAGGATTAAGATTAAGGATCAAATTCATGAGATTTACTAGAAATTATGTACAATTATTCAGGTGTACACAGTATTTTTCTTTAGCTAGCAGGTTGGGTATATAACACTATAGCTGTGAAGTGCTATATTGTCCTTTCCCCCTGCTGAGAGCAATTGCTTCCCACAATCTCTGTCTAGCTCAATTCTATAGTAAGACAGGGACGCTTGGTCTCAAACATTCTTTCTCTACTAATTTTAGAAAAACTGAAATATCTGTTTAATTGATTCAACAGCATAATTACTCCTTGTCTCTTTTTTAAGGTTGTGTTGCTTTCTGCCGCAATGCTAATCAATATGTTGAAAGTTATCAAGAGTTTCATGAGAGAGCCAGTTTTCAAATTCTGAAGAAAAAGGAAGAGGTGACCCTTGAAAATGTCAATGTTTTACAGAAATTTTGGAAGAGGGTAATGTTTTTGTCATTTGTACATGTAATACATATAATTTGTACATTTGTACCTTTTTAAAAAAATGTACCTTCTTTAAGATCTGTACTAAAATTTCAGAAACTAGTATCATGTCTTGGGATTTGAAATAAAGCTAGCAGAGTAAGCACAAGAAGAAAATAATAACTGAACAGCTGCACCAGGTAGAAAAAAACTGAGATAGACCTCTTCTAAGACACCAGCTCTTTATTCTAAGATTTAGTAGAATAGTATCTATACATAGGCATGATTAATACAATGAGTGGTCTCTTCCAATGGTAGGGATGAAAGTTAGAAATCAGATGGCCCTTAATTCTCAATCTGATAGAAATTAACATTTCTTCTCTGAAAAACCATAAGGAAGGTAATTATATCCTCTTTGTGACAGATGAGAGACTGACAATCAGGCCATTCTTGGTAGAACACAAGGCAAAGGGTATATTGGCTTCTGGAAAATGCATATCAGGGATTTCAGTTTCTGATCTCATAAGAGCTGTTCTTCCCTAGTATTACTGCAAATTAATATACTGTTGATATCTAGTTATTTCCATCATAAACTGAAGCAGGATCTAGTTACAATGTAGCCATGAAATGCTACATTGTCTTTGCCCCTGCTCAAAATAAAACTGTTACCTTCCTGGCCCTGCCTGCCTTGGTACCGCAGCAGCAGGGATGTTGGTCTCATACACACCTACCAATATAAACACTGACTTGGCAAGTGACTCTGAAGAATCAGGGCTTGTTACTATTTTGTAGGTGGTAAAAGAAGGAAAAAGATGCTATCAGGAGACAATTTGGATAAGGGAATCTCCTGACTTATTAGTAAGTATTTCAATTTCTTATTTAATTATAATATTTATCTACCAAAAGTTGGTTTGAGATAAAGATTTATAGTAACCCTGTCATTTTCAATCTGGGGAGGAATAAAGACCATACGCCACTGGGTGGGGTGGCACACGCCTGTAATCCCAGCCCCCTGGGAGGCTAAAACAGGAGGATCACAAGTTCAAGACTGGCCTCAGCAACTTAGAGAGGCCCTAAGCAACTTAGTGAGACCCTGTCTCAAAATAAAAAGTAAAAAGGGTTGGTATCTAGCTCTGTGGTAAATTTTCCCTAGGTTAAATCCCAGTACTCAAAAAACAAACAACAAACACACACACACACACACACACACACACACACACACACTCCGTAGTAAACTGTCTTTTTTCTTTTTCTTTTTTTGGTACTGGGGATTGAACTCAAGGGCATTCACTGAGAACCACTGAGCCACATCCCCAGCCGTATTTTGTATTTTATTTAAAGACAGGGTCTCACTGATTTGCTTAGCACCTTGTTTTGCTGATGCTGGCTTTGACCTCATGATCCTCCTGCCTTAGCTTCGGAGCTGCTGGGATTACAGGCATGTGCCACCACAACTAGCCAGTAGTTGCTTTTTGAATAGATACTGTCATATCACAGGTTCTTGACTTTTATGTACAAGTAGCATATATGGTTATAAACTATGATCTGATCACTACTTGTGAAAATTATATTCTCAGTTGAAAATCTGTCATCTGCTTTGAATACCTTGCTTTTATTCTCATGAAATAAGAATATCTATATCTGCACTATCCAATACAGGAGTGACAGATTACATGTAGATATTGAAATGTGGATAATATAATGGAGGAACTGAATTTTCTATTTTATTTAATTTTAGTTCATTTAAATTTGAATCACCACAAGTGGTTATTGACTGATGTACTGGACAGCATAGTCCTAAACAATGGTCAACAAACCAGAGTTAACAGTTGCAAAAGTATGTTCAAATGGATTATATAACTGTTCCTTTTGTTTTGTCCCTGAACTTGACATCTGTCCCAGGCTGACATCCACTCTTGATTTTAGTATGAGCTTTAATTTTACCAACCCCAAACCCAATACTGTTATCTGCTTTATAAATAATAATGCCCAAGACACCTGATAAAAATCTCATTTTGCAGCCAAATGAGTCTTGAATTCTTTCATACTAACTGCAAAAATCTTTTCTTTTTCCCTAGATTTTGTGTGTGTGCGGGTTGGGGGGTACCAGGGATTGAATTCAGGGGCATTCAACCACTGAGCCACATCCTTAGCCCTATTTTGTATTTTATTTAGAGACAGAGTCTCACTGAGTTATTTAGGTCCTTGCCAAATTGCTGAGGCTGGCTTTGAACTCTCAATCCTCCTGCCTCAGCTTCCTGAGCCACTGGGGTTACAGGCATGTACCACTGCACCAGGCTTCTCTAGATATTTTTATCAATGTCTGGTGCTCCAGTTAAAATCACTTCTTAATTTTAACAATTTTGGCAAATAAGCAGCCACTGATGGTTAGCAAGTAACTCATATTGTTCAGCAGTTCATATAGCACTTGATAATATTCTGATTAATAATTTATTTTGTTCAGATTTGGCAGCAGGGGTCAATTTGAGAAGAAAGCTGTAACCATAAAATTAAAGACAAGAGGATTCTTTGTGACATTAAAGTTTTCTGTAATATTATAGTGTAGGAAATGCCAATGACCATAGCTGACCTTATTTAATTTCTGAGATCAGATAGTTTTAAATTGAGTGCTCACTGTCGCTAAATAGTTGATCACAACATGAGTTGTACTTCTTTCTTTGGGAATATTTAAATTTTGTTTCAATGCTGAGAGTGGATCAGAAATAGAGATTTTGACACCAAATCAACTGTCACTATGAGTTCATGTGAGGAAATTCATTGGTTTTATCATCTGTTAAGACTATTATGGTTGGGTATAAAAGATGAGGTCTGCCTTAGGGACTAGCTCAGTGGTAGAGCACTTGCCCAGCATAAATGAGTCCCTGGGTTTGATTCCCAGCACCACTAAAAAAGTGGGGGGACAGTCTGTAAAAATCTTGCTTAGAAATTTCTGTCCTAATTTTGGTTATATTGGATGTTCTCTATTACTTAGTAATACACTTATAGTTTAAAAGATATGTGCTGTGTAAAATTAGCCAATTATGTTATACTAGTGTGTCTGCCTAAACTGTGTTAGTGAGTAGGCTGAATAGAACAAACTTTAAAATTATTTTTAAGGAAAAATAATTGAGTTCATTTTGCATTGTATTTGGTCTTTATTTGGTCTTTACTTGCAGAAAACCAAGTATTAAGTATGAACTAAAGCCTTTTGTTAAGTTCTAACAACAATCATGTTAAATCTAGTTAAATCCCAGGAAAATTGCCATACTGTATGTTGAATGTTCAATAAATTACATGAAATACATTTTTATTATTCCTGAAAGAATTATACTTTTCCCATAACTCCATATTTTCAAAGGAAGATGAAACAGAATTCCATAGTAAATATTTTATTCCAGTTACAAAATTTCACACTGATGTGACATTCCATCAAAAGGTTCAATGGTTTCAAGTTAGCTGCTTCTTGGCAATAGCATAGAGACAGATCAGTGCAAATGTTCATAAGCATCTGGCAATCATTATCTCCTCCTTACAAGAAACAAGGAAACATTTTATATATTTCTCCCTCATCTTGTTAGCAACATTTTTTTGTACATGCAAGGTAGCTTCTAACAGCAAAGTTTTCTGTGTTAATCAGTTGAGGTTATTTTTACATAACAAAACATGGAGTACTATAGGAACAGTGACATTGAATGTGATTTTAAAAAATTTTTAATACACTATTTTTAGAGTAGTTTTAGGCTTAGATTAAGATTGAGCCAAAAGTACAAAGATTTCCCCTGTACTCCCTGTTCTCACACATGTATTGTAGCCCTCATTATCTCCCTGCACCAGAGTGGTACATTCGTTGCAATCAATGAATATACATTTACACATCATTATCACCTAAACCCATTGTTCACATTAGGGAACATTCTTGATGTTGAACATCCTGTGGCTTCAGATAAATTTATAATGACATTTATCTACCATTATGGTATCATGCAGAATATTTTCACTGCCTTAAAAATTCTCTCACTCTATTCATCCCTCACTTTCCCTCAAGCCCCTGCCAGCCACTGACCTTTTATTATCTTCATAGTTTTATCTTTTCTAGAATGTTATGTAGTTGGAAGTATATAGTATGTAGTCTTTTCACATCGGCTTCTTAGCAATATGATAAGTTTAGCAATATGCATTTAAACATAGCAATATGCATTTAAACTTAATCCATGTCTTTTCATTATTTGATAACTAATTTCTTTTTCATACTGAATAATATTACATTGTCTGGATATCCCACAGTTATCCATTCACCTACTGAAGAACATTTTGGTTGCTTTCAAGTGTTGGCAATCATGAATAAAGCTGCGTACATAATATACAGATGCTTGTCTAGACATAGGTTTTCAATATCTTTGAGTACATAGCAAGAAAAGTGATTGTTGGATCATATGGAAAGAGTATGCTTGGTGTTTTCAGAAGTTATCAAATTGTCTTCCAAAGTAGCTGTACTATTTTGTGTTCCCCACTAACACTATATGAGAATTCCTATTGCTCCACATTTTCTCCAGCATTTGGTATTGTCAGTGCTCTATGCTTCTCATATTTTCCTACTCACAATTACTTATCAAACCATGTCTTGACCACAATTTTAAGATTTATCAAAATAACCTCTCTGATATGCAGTGAATATTCCACCAGTTGTTTCAGTCAGTATCACGTAGAAAATGATATGTTTATGAAGTTCTGATGAGAACAAACTCCTTTCTTGGTGTTGACACCTACCATTTTCTTCATCATGGAACTGTTGTTATGACAAGGTAGATCCTAGAATTCTTGGAAGTAAAATATTAATTAAAAGCCATCGTCATCTTCATTAAGTCAAGGTACTTTTGAATAAATAGATCCTAATGAATAAAACAAAGGGGGTGACATCTCCTCTGCTGTCCACTCCCTACAAAGATTGGAGTGTTGATGGAGATAAATACATACAGATGAGACAAAGAACAACTTACAAATTATAAATATTTTGTATTACAAAATTTACTAGATGGCCTTGATGGCCCTGTATCTTAGCCTGTTTGGACTGCTATTGGCAGAATAACATATACTGGACAGCTTGTAAATAGCCAAAACTTATTTCTCACAGTTCTGAAGGCTAGGAAGTCCAAGATCAAAGGACTACCAGATTTGGTATCTAGTGAGGGCCTACCTCCTGGTTCATAGATAGCTGTTTTCCTGCCATATCTTTACTTGGTAGAAAGAACAAGGGAGCTCTCCATGGTCCCTTTTATTAGGACACTAATCCCATTAATAATTGGGGAATCCTCATAATCTAGTCAACTACCAAAGACCCCACCTTTTAGTACCTTGACATGGAAGGTTAGGTTTTCAATATATGATGTGACACAACATCCAAACTGTATCATTTCACCCATGACCACCCCAAATTCATGTCCTTCTCACATAAAAAAATACATTCATTATATTCTAATAGTCCTTCAAATCTTAACTCACTCTACATCACTTCTACAGTCTAAAATACAAAGCCTCATCTAAATATCATCTAAATTCGATATGGTTGAGACTCAAGATGCAACTCATCTGGAGAAAAATGACTCTCCAGTTATGAACCTCAGAAACTAAACAAATTTTGTGCTTTCAAAATACAGTATTAGGACAAGCATAGGATGATAATTGCCATTCTTCAAAGGGAAAATAGTAAAGAAGAAAGGGATAACAGATCTCACGTAAATCCAAACTTCAGGGCAAACTCCATGAGATCAGACCTCAAGGCTCAAGGATAGTCCTCTTTGGCTTGATTCTTGCATTCAGGACCACCAGGAAGGAGACCTTGCTTTCCAGTTATGCTGGTGTGGTGGTCTGGCCCCCCAAATTGAGTCAGGTATTGTGCCTCACGGCTCTTAGTTTCCCTTACTTCTTAGCTTCTGCCAAATCTCTGTCTCTCCAAGGATAACAGCTTGCAGAGCTTGCAAGACTTACAAGGCTTGCAAAGGGCCAGTTTGAGATCAAAGAAAAAAAATTATTACTTTTAAATTCAAGCGGCTGTGAGACCTAAATGGCTGGCTATCTTATCAGCTCTTACACTCTACCACCCTGCTTTCTTAACAAGTTCCTCCCTAAACACTATAGCATAGGAAGGAAAAATGGAATGATCTCATATATACAAGCCTCTTTTACCTTGAGAATCTTTACCTGAGGATTTCACGACTCTCACATTCTTTAGATATATAGACTGACTCTGATCTGAGCCAAAAGTATACTCCAGTATTATAAAGATGTTCTACATCCTCCTTTACTAGAGTACATACAGCCATGTCTTTTTTTTTTTTTAGAGTTCCTATTTTCTTTTTTTTCTATATTTTTGAGCTCATGGTTTTATGGTGAATTCACATTTGATTCTGTGTGCCTAAATTAATATATTTTTGGATTCAATTTCCATGCTCCCTAGCATAGCATGTAGCTCTGTGGTAGAGAACTTGCCTAATATGTATGAGGTCCTGGATAAAGCTCTGGGTTTGATCCTGAGCTCTTGGGGAGGAAAAAAAATTGTAATCTCAATGGGATTTTGAAAAAGAACTGAAGTACATATGTTCATCCTTCTATTTTTGTTCTGATGGAAAACTGATACTGAGTAAGGAAATATTCTCTCCCCACTCCAGGCTGGAGAAAGTTTTAATAAGTTGTTAGCAAGTTGAAATTAGAATATTGGTTTCTATTCATAGTATAGTATTTCTTTCATTACACCTATAATGGCCAATGCCTAAAACCTTCAGTAATATTAGAGCTTACTAAAGTGAGGGCAAATTGTGTTTGCTTTTAATTGCCATCCATTCCCATCTCCCATCTCTTATCATTGTGTTTCTGAAGTTCATGTGTGTATGCTTGTGTTGGTTCTTGTTCCTTATATTCACTTGATAGCCAGAATAACTGTGAGAGCACCTGATAGAATCATTTTCCTGCATGTTCACTCAGAGAGTCTTGGTCTAACTAGCAAAGAGGAACCTGGTTTCTCTCTTGAGATACTGATATCATGTATTCATGGAGTGTCTACCTTTAGATGACTCTACAGAGCAAAGGTACCTGTCCTTATAAAATTTTGCTGTATGAAACAAGTTGTTTTACTATGGGCAAGTTATAAATAAGTTGATTTGGGGACTGAGGATACAGCTAAGTGGTGGAACACTTACTTGGCCTGTGTGAGATCCTGGGTTTGATCTCTGGTATGACAGAAAAACAAATACAAAAGAATATGGAATTGCTCTTAAGTGGTATTTGGTTCCCTTTCCCTTTTTTATTCTTCATTTTATAAATGAGAACACAAATTTGGATGACTTTGCTTAATGTCACTTAGTTAATGAGAAGCAGAGCCAACACTTAGAGATTCTCTTCTGACTCCTTGCCCTGTGCACTCCTTCAGAAACTGACTCCATCCTGAGAAATGATTTTTAAAACATTTCTACCCAAGGCAGGTATATGGCAAATGGGATTTTATTAGAGTGCTCCTGTCTTCTATCTTCCCCAATTTTCATTGTGATTAAAACCTTGATCGGGTAGGATTTCATTATTCAGTTGTCCTAAATTGAAGTATATATGTTCTTTTTTTTTTTTTTTTTCAGATTTTTTGCCTTAATTCCTTGAATGCCTTTATTATATTATTTTTAGATTGATATGTAACATTTCTTTACATTTTCTTCTTTGTAGCTACATCTGGATCTCATAATGCATCAGAAAAATGAAAAAACAGAGGAAAATTCTATGAAGGAAAGGAATCCACTTAGCTTTTCCTGAGAAATGAATACTGGGTTTGGAGTCTTTAAAAAGTTATTTGACCAACACTTATGCATTCTGAATGCTAAGTTGGGAAGGCTCTTTACTTGGAATAGAGAGTTGAGTCATTTTCAGTGTAGAAAGAAGGCTCTTCAAATCCAGAAATCATGGATTCAGGATGAATCCTTTTATGCTAAGACCAAATTCAGTGTGTAGCATTCATATGTGAGGCAATGCAAGAAGGTTAGTACCTTCTTCTAGTACTAACTAGTACTACTAGTACTGTATGCTAGTACTTTGTCCTCTTAAGTAAAAAGAAAGGACACTAAACACTTCATTTCTTCCTCAAGGAATCTCCTGAAACTCCAAGCAGAGAAATTTGCTATCATCAGCAAAGTACTCAAATCATGAATACTGTGGAGAGAAGAGTCTCTTGAAGGCAGTCTCTGGCTTGCCAGCAAGTAGTGCATTAGGTCAAACCAATGGTTATAGACTGAAAACAGAGCCACAGGCTTCCGAGTTTCCCATTAAGTTCATTGGGGAAGGCCAAAGTTTAGGTGAGAGTGGCAAGATTGTGGTCACCTTGAGCAATCATAAGAGAAAGCACTAAGGTTATGGTTGCTACCAAGGGCTAGAGCACCACAAGAGTGGGGGAATCCTAATTCCAAAAGAGTTCCCACTTAACCAACATCAAAAAATAAAAATGTCTCCTCTGATGATGTATGCAAAATTATCCATGATTAGATTTCAGTCCAGGATTCTCAGATCCCAGAACTTCAGGACAAAAAGCAAAGTTTGCAAGCCAAGAAAAGCCTAGTGAAGCTGCATATAGAAGGTCACTGGGAACCACCAGGAGACCCTTAGGGATAATACCTAGGGTTGCAGCTCATTTCCTTCCCTAGAACCTAAAGACCCTTCTTGTCAGCATCAGCTATGCTTCTCAGATATGGACAGTGAGTTGTGATGAAGGGAAAGAACTCCCACATGCCTGATGGCCATCCTAAAGGAAACCCTTTCTTGGACAAGGAGCTTAATTTAGATGAAGCATTCCCTGACCAACAGAACAGCAGTGCCACATACACTTGAGACCAATCACCTTGTTCCTCTCCTAAATGTGAATGAACAGAGCTGATTCATGACATACTCTTATAAGAATATCATTCTAGTAAAACGTTCACTTCAGAAACTGAAAAAAATTATGACTCTGGATCAGGAAAATCGGACAAGCATTGTCCGTGATGACAGAGTAAAGCCATCAGTGACTGTAGCAGATAAATCTGCGAATAGTGTAGATGGGCCTGTCTCTGAAGAGACTGTTCAAAATGAGACCTCCTACCAGATGGAGGAGGATGGATCTCTCAAGCAGAACATTCTTAGTTCTAAATTGTTGGACCCCCCTTACTGTAAAAGTCCACTGGAAACCCCCCTGGTGTGCAGTGAACTCAAACTAGAAAATCACTGGGAGGTGGGAAGAACAATCCAAAAGTATCTCAGGTGGATGATGAACAGCTTTCAGTCTGCCTTTCTAGTATGCACTCTTCCTTTATTCTCCCCCAACCTCTGGCCCTCACTAGCTGTCCATTAACTTCTCTAAGAAGAGTTCTCTTTTCCCCTCCTACACATGGCTTTCCCTTTAACCACTTGGATATTTTTCTTGAGACCTTTTATATTGCTGTATTATGTAGGACTCCACAAATTATTTTATGAATCCTTGATTGCTTGATGGTACTTAACACTGATTTCCAGTTGTTTCTCCTATAAGCATGCAATGAAATTCTTGGTACTTACACATTTCTTTCTGTAAATTAAATTCCTTGTATTAGAATTGCTGGTAAAAGAATATTCACATTTAAAATTCTAAGAGAATTGTTAAATTACATTCCAAAAAGTTAAACCAGGAAGTTTTGCCAGTCTTATAGATTATATGAGAGTTTTGTCATTTTGAAGTTTGGACATCTTTTTATGTGTTGAACATTTTTTTGTTTGTGCATGGTTTTCTTGTGTCTGTTCTTCTATTAGAATGTTCCTATTTATTTATTTAATATATAAAAAGGTCCTGTGTACCAGCACCTATGCTGGTTCTTAAGAGTGTAGCAAAAAACAGGATATACTGATTTTACTCCCCCTACCCTGACCTATGCCAGGGATTGAACCTTCAGGTGCTCAAATATATTCCCAGCCCTTTTTATTTTTATTTTGAAACAGAGTCCTGCTAAGTTACCAAGGCTGTCCTCAAACTTGCAATCCCCTTGCCTCAGCCTTCCCAGTAGTTGGGAGCACCACTGCATCGGGCAGGATATACTGATTCTCCCTTCATGAACCACAGCATCATTTTAGTTGTAAAGATGTTTAATTACTAGTTGTAAATGTCATGAGGATTGTGCCTCCAAAGGGTAAAAGTCTTCAATACTCCAAATTATTTGTGTTTTTGCTTCACAGAAATTTTCATTTCTTACATAGTAAAGTATGTTTGTCTTTGACTTTATGGTTTTTAGTTTTTACATCATGTTCTAAAAAGCCTTCTCTTGCCAAAGTTTACACCAGGCAGTAAATTGTCACAAATATTTTTAGAAGACAATATGGCAGTTAGCAGTCTTTGATCCATTCCCCTGCTTGAAATTTATCCTAGATATAAAAGAGTACTAATATGTTTATATAAGGGTATTACTTGTATTATATTAGTAATACCCTTATATGAACTTATATTAAAAAAACTGAAAACCACCAAAACAACAGGTTTCTATTGAAGCATAAATTTTGGCATATTCAGATCATGCTAAGTGAAATAAACCAATCCCCCAAAACCAAAGGCCGAATGTTTTCTCTGGGCGTATGCTGATCTATAGGTGGTGAAGGGAAAATGAAGGAACTTTGGATTGTGCAGAGGGGAGTGAGAAGAGGGGTGGGGTGGTGGGGATGGGAGAGATGGTAGAATAAGACAGACATTATTACCCTATATACATGTATTATTAACACTACTGGTGTGACTCAGCACCATGTACAGCCAGAAGAATGAGAAGTTATGCTCCATTTGTGTACAATGTGTCAAAATGCATTCTACTGTCATGTGTAACTAATTAAATAAAGAAAAAATTTTAAAAATTTTGGTGCATTCAGGAAATTATATACATCATGTAACTGTTTAAGAACATGTTTTAGGGTTGGGGGTATAGCTAAGTGATAGAGGGAGTGCCTAGCATGTGTTAGACCCTAGGTTCAATCCCCAGCACCACTAAATAAATAAGCTTGATTTTTATTTTGATATTAAAAGTTGTCTATATAAAATTAAAACAGCAAGCTAAAAAATGGTTTGATATAATTAAGTTTGTATAATAAACAAAAAGACACAAAAAGTAAAGGGCTAACAAATAATTTATTAGGTACTGGGGATTGAATGCATGGGTGCTTTACCACTGAGCTACATCCCCAGCCCTTTTCATCTTTTATTTTGAGACAAAGTCTTGTGAGTTGCTGAGTTTGGCCTCAAACTGAAAAATCTTCCTACCTCAGCCTCCTGAGTCACTGGGATCACAGGCTTGTGCCACCATGCCTGGCAACAAATTTTATTTTTTTTATTTTTTGGTACTGGGGATTGAACTCAGGGGTACTCAACCACTAAGCCACATCCCCAGCCCTATTTTGTGTTTTATTTAGAGACAAGGTCTCACTGAGTTGCTTAGCACCTCACCGTTGCTGAGGCTGGCTTGCTATTCTCCGGTCTCAGCCTCCCAAAGTGCTGGAACTGGCAGCAAATCTTTAAAAGAACGATTTCTGTTGTTTATACTGTCCTAGAATAAAAATGAATTTTCTTTTTTTAGATGTAGATGGACACAATACCTTTATTTTGTTTATTTTTATGTGGTGCTGAGGATCGAACCCAGTGTCTCGCACATACTAGGCAAACACTCTACCACTGAGCTACAACCCCAGCCCTGAATTTTCTTAATAAAAGATTAGCATAACCATAATACTTAAACCTGAAAAAATAGCTTGTGCCCACAAATACTGATCAACTTTTATAAATGTAACATTTCAAGTATGAATATGGCATGTAGTAAAACTGTAGCATGATCTGAGGAAGTAGGAATTCTTACAGAATACCCACTTAGTGATGTACACTGTAATTTATTATTTTAGTATGCTAAAGGAGAAAAATCATGGCATCTTCGTAGGTCTTGAAAAGTCTGTTCATAAGACTCAGTTTCCCTCTTGAGTTTAAATCTTTAAGAAAACTAGAAATAGCTGGGCACTGTGGTACACACCTGCAATCCAAGCAACTTGGGAGGGTGAGACAGGAGGATCACAAGTTTGAGGCCAGCCTCAGCAACTGAGCAAGACCCTTTCTCAAAATAAAAAATTTAAATGGCTGGGAATGTAGCTCAGCGATAAAGCCAACCTGGGTTCAACCTCAAATACAGTACCAACAAAAACTAGGATTCAAAGGAAATGTCCTTCATTTAGTAAAGAATATTTGTCAGAAACCCATAACAGTTCCAGGTTTAAGAGGATGAAGTTAAATATATGGAACTTGTTCTTCCTATCCACTTCATAGAAATTATGAAAAATATATTCAAAGCACATGCTAAAAAATAAGGAGAGTTTTGGTGGGTGAGAAACTTAGAAGCTTCCACAGAGCAGAATATAAAAGGAAGGTCCAGAGAGGCAGAAGGAAAATCAGTGCACGGAAATGATGGAATACGGAAGGTGCTCATTTCCTGGAGTGGCTGAAGGGGGAGACCATAGTAAAAGACTGAATAGTTGGAAAGTCTCTCTCTACCTGTGCAACATATTGGCAGAGAGGACAACTGCTATCAAATCAAAATTCTAAGAACAGGAGACAGGACATTTGCCCCCACCCCTGTAACACCCGGCAAGCATTACCTCTCCCACCGAGAGCAGTTCAGGGCAGAGCAGCAGCTTCTGCCCATCACAGCCCCTTGCCCTCAGCAAATACCCAAGTAGAAGTGAGCTCACAATCTTATCAATCTGGAAAAAAAGTCAACCCAGTCAAAGAGAGAAATTTACCACACAGAAGAAATGAACCTGAGTAATCAGGATTAATAGAGTAATCAGAATAGGAAATGGTGTAGGCAGTAGGCACAGGAGATACTCCCTTAACTGACTTCTGTAGCATTAGCCGGAATTGAGTTCCACGGGATACTAAATGCTGGCTCTACCATAACTGTCACACTCCTTTCAGTTGATTTATATATTTATTGAGTCAGTTGTAGTCATGGGAAACTTATTGCAGTTTCATAATTTTAGTCAGTACTACATAAATTGATGAAATGAGCATTAAAAAGAAAATTACTCCCTTGAGAACCAAATTGAGTGCTTTTGGATTGAACCCAGGACCTGGTTCATGGTAGGCAAGCACTCCACCACCAAGCCTTTTTTATTTTTTGGAGACATGATCTTTGCCAGGCTGGTCTTGAACTTGGAATGCTCCTGCCTCAACCTCTTGAGTAGCTGGGATTACAGGTATGCACCACCATACCTGACTTGAGTTGAACACTTTTAATGACCATCACTATTTGCTATAGTAAAGCTGAATACTGAGTTACACTTGCACAAAACAACTATAAAAGATTTGAGGTAGAATATGACAATTTAGGGTCCTGTACTCAGATTACTCAGCAAGTGCTTTTCTTCTTTCACTTTAAAGAACAGCTTAAAGTTCTGTATCAGGAGATGATGGGAAGAAAGCTGAAGGAAATAACAAGGTTACTTTTCTAGAACTGAAGAGAAAAGTATGAGTCCTCAGATTGAAAGACTTAGGAATAGTGAGTAGTTCAGTGCTAAAGCACTTGCCTAGCATGACTAAGGCCCTGAGGTCCATTCCTACCTGTCTGTTCTAGGTTTAGAAAAACATGGTTCTAAAAGGAACCAGATTAGAAAAGCTCAGTAGATGCCAAAGGATTAAAACACCACTGTAAATTTTGTTCATTGAAATTGTAGAACATAAAGATTAAGAGAAATAACTGGAGTAGTTCTGTTTTGGAAGGAAAAGCAATAGATCCGATTCCACAGTACATTCTGGGTGGATTGAAATTTGAAATAGAACCAAATACAGAAAACATTTTGTTATTTTTTAATGTGTTGCTGGGAATGAAATCCAGGGCTTCTCTTATGCTAGGCAATCCCTCTACCACTGAGCTACACCCCTAGACACACAGAAACTTTTTGTTGGTGTTGGGGATTTTACTCAGACCTCATGTGTGCTGAGCACTTGCTCTACCACTGAGCTTCACTCTCAGCCCCCAGACACACAAAAAAACTTACAGATGAATGTTCTTAACACCATTATTCATATTAGCCTCAAAGCAGAAATCTAATTGTCCAAATCTAGCTATATAATGAAGTATTATTCTACCATATGAAGAAATACGGATTACATGTTTTCATGCAGCTGCATCTTGTAGACATGTTAAGTGAAAGAAGCCAGATAAAAGCCTCATAATCTTATTCCATAAACTTGAAAATTTCAGAATGAGCAAATACAATAAAATAATGGTTGCAAGGACCTGGGATGAGGGGAGAATGGGAGATGACTGCTAATGGGATAATGCAAATGTTCTGGAAT
>PVHX01007001.1:0-95247 GCA_004024805.1 Geosciurus inauris
GAACTGGGGCGGGCCCAGGCTGCCCTTGGGCGGGGCTGCCTCTCGCTAGGGTGTCTGGGGGGACTCTTACCCTGAGTTTGGGCTCTTCAGTGGCTCGAGGTGGCAGTTCCTGGTCTCCCTCTTGCTGGACACCCGTGGAGGTTTCTGCGGGCGGATCTGGGCCCTCTGCGGCTCCTGCCGGTGCACCGGAGCTCTCGAGCGGAAGTGCGGCGGGTTGTCTCCGCTGGGGTCTCTGGAGCGACTCTTACCCTGAATTTGGGCACCCAAGTGGCTAGCGGCTGGGGCCGTGTGTCCACGGGAGCAACTGCTAGGGGCCCTGCCTGGTTGGGTGGGCGTTGGAGCGAGGTCCCCCTGTAGAAGCAGGCCCCGCCTGGGGCGAGCCCTCCGCTGAGCCGCTGCGGCTGAGCTCCGCCGCCACTTGCTGCTGAAGTCACTCTGCTTGTGGCAATGGCTGCTGGCTGGTGGCCCTGCTTACATGCGCAAGTGAAATTCCTGCCTGGGTAGCTGTATGATGATATCCAGAAGCTGGCTGGGAGATGGTATTTCCACAACTTCAACCTCTGGCTCTGGAGAGACTGACCACAGCGTCCGTCTAGGCCGCCATCTTGGAACCTCATTCTAAACTAAATATTCTTATATGAAACTTATTTTAGCCCAACATTCATGATAATTGCACATTCTATCCGTTAGTAATGCAACTAAAAGACCTGAAGATGCAGACTGATATCTTTTATCAAGCTAGATTATATGACGTTTAGATTTTGTGTAATTTCTGCTTTGGTATACTTAAATTATTTCTTCTTTATTGGAGTGTTTGCATGAAATATGAGTGTTTGCATGAAAAATGCTCCCATTTCGGTGGGAGCATTTAAACATCAATTTAACCTATCCGAAATATCTCAACATTCTGCTCAAGTTTAGTTTGCCACCTGCAGAGATCTATACAGGACATCTAACCGAAACACTGTCTATCTGTTTCTGAGATTTATATGACAGCACCATAAAGAGGAAATACACTTACAGAAAGATGCTCAGGGGCCTGCACATATCCCTACACATCTTAAAAGATCTGGCAAGTAGAATATGGAACCAGGACTCTTTTCTCATCCCCAGGAGCATTGCAATTTATCACAACCCTAGCTGTACTTCTCCAGCAAGGAAATGTTTATATTTCACCTTGGAGGAATTAGCTGAGCTGCCTTTTGTGCATCTGTAATGTGGCGCATGCATTCTCACTTAGCGTTTTATTAGTATGAATCATGAGCAGTCAATTTCTTACTTTATTTCTTAGTCTTCTACTTCTTCCACTCAAAAGAGTCCTTTAAAAGTCACCTAAAAAAGGCTGTGGGTCTCTTGAGACAAGTAACTCTACCCCTTATCTGATTTGTTACAATGTTAAAATCTTTTCCTGACAAGACTAAAACTCTATATAGAAAATATTTTATTCTTTTGTAAAGGTCTTCCATCCTGATGAGGATTTAGACTGTATTTAATTTAAAATCTAACAAAAGCATTATGTTGTCTAAGATTAAACGTAGATTAGCTTCATACTAAATTTCTGTAATGTAATTGCATATGATTAAATAATTGTATCGCTGTATCTTAGGGAAAATCTGTCCTAAATTTTTAGTTTTAGAAAAAAATGCTAAACATTTTTTTCCCTTAATGTTACAGTTTCAATTTAGAAATAGACACAAAAATGCCATTCTCTAAATATTCCCTAAATAGATTTTTAAAAATGCTTGCAATGAAAATATTATTGAATGCTTATGGAAATTTTAATCAAAGTAATCAATAATTTAAATCTCCTAGATATAAATTAATACATCTACAGTAAATAATAATAAGAAAATATACAATAATTTATTACTTAATGCTTTTATCTTTAGTTTTTATGTATCATAAAGAATGGGAGGGGGAGCTGGGTGCAGTGGCTCAAGCCTGTAATCCCAGCACGTAGGGAGGCTGAGACAGGAGAATCGCAAGTTCAAAGCCAGCCTCAGCAATGGCGAGGTGCTAAGCAAGCAACTCAGTGAGACCCTGTCTCTACATAAAACACAAAATAGGGCTGGGGATGTGGCTCAGTGGTCAAGTGCCCCTGAGTTCAATCCCCAGTACCAAAAAGAAAAGAAAAAAAAAAAAGAGTGGGAGGGGGAAAGTAGGTTTGAATATATTTGATAAATTTGCCTAATCATATAGATGATTATCTTTTTTCCCACATTTTAGTTTCTAAGATATGAATAGATTTTTAAAAATTTTCCATTCAGTGTTACTGGTAGTTTACATTTTAGTAATATATTAAACTTAAATATAATTGAAAGTGATGAAATGATAAACTTTTTCCCCTGTTCTCAATATTTGCCAAAAAGATGTGAAACTCTCTAAAAAGTAATGCATGTAGAGGATTTTCATAGTTATCTGAAAGTACATGGTATGGATTTTTCTCTTATTTTTGATTAATATTTTAGCATGCATTTTCATTCAACATTTTAAAGATAGGCATTATTTCTTTAGGCATGTAATTGGTGTTTATTGGAAGTTTATCCTTGTAAGAAAATCCCTTTTATTTCCTCTCTTTTGTTGTTATGTAGTTTCTTTCTTTTTTCTTTGTAGGAATTTTCTGTCTCCATTTTGTAATGGGGAAGATCTAGGTACCATGATTAATTGTTTGATGAAGATAGTTTTTATTTCCCCAGTTAGAACCAAAGCAGATAAAGCTTTCTGTTGACAGTGGTTGGTGTGTGAAGTTTTGGGTCTCTTTTACTCTTTTCACCAAGATTATATTTCTTTGAGTATAACTGATCTTAAGTAGATATCTCAATTCTGTTTTAAAGATTTCAAGGTATTATCCTCAGTTTCTCCAAAGACATTTTGGGAGGTGTTGCAACTTTTAGGAATTGAGGTCTGGAGGAAGAAAGTTAGTCATTGGTGGCAGAGTATTGTAAGGTCTAGATGTGAAGTGTCTCCCCAAAAAGCTTATGTAAGAAAATGCAGGAATGTTTGTGGTAAAATGATTCCATTATGAAAGTTTTAACTTAATCAGTTGATAATCCATTTGATGGATTTATAATTTGAATGGACTGTTTGGCAACTGCAGGCATTTGGAGCATGACTGGAAAAAGGACTTTCTATATAGAGATACATTGCATATGTACTAGGAATTAAATATCTTGTCACAGGCTGCTAACCCCAACTCTTTCTTCCTGGCTGCCATGAGCTGATAGTTTTCCTCAGCCATGCCCTTCTACCATTATGATCTGCTTTACCTTTGGCTCAGATCAATGGAGTCAGCTGTCCATGGACTGAAACTCTGAAACTGTAAGCCAAAATTAACTCTTCCTCCTCTTAATCATACTTGTCAGTTGTTTTGGTTACAGTGATAAAAAGTTGACTAACATAAGCCCCTGTCCATCACTGGTCAGTCTCTAGATGTGTGTCTCAGATGGGCAAATCAGATAGATCTCTGTCTCTTCTGGCACCTGGTTATTTACTCTTCACCATGGAAACCCAGCTAGGAATTAAGGGTAGTATTGGTTGTCTGGGCTTCTGTAGCTCTCTGTTAATCAGTGTACTTTCCATATTTTTAATGGGAAAATTTTCTTTAATCTCATTATCTTTTTTGTACCCTTCCTCAAAAAGAACAAAAAAATCTGAGATTTCTTTTTTTATAAGGAATTTGGGAATGTATTAAAGAAAGTTCACAAATAAAACATTGAAAATCTGTATAGCCATAGGAAAATAATACTCTCTTTTAAGGAAATAATCTCTTCCTTATAATCTAGATGAAAGCTGTTATTTTTATACATTATTCCATGTTTTTCACAAAGTTACCATGACCCAGGCTGAGTCAGTTTAAAATAAGTCTATACATTTTAAAATGTAACCTGTGGCTGGGTGTGGTGGTAAATGCCTGCAATACCAGCTACTCTGGAGGCTGAAACAGGATGATCACAAATTCTGGTCAAATTTGGCCCTGTCTCAAAATACAAAATAAAGGGCTGGGGTGTGTCTCAGTGGTAGAATCCTCCTTGGTTCAATATCCAGAACTGAAATAAATAAACAAACAACATGTAGAAGTATACTTTTTTTCCTGTTGACTTGAATCTATTACATCCTCAGACTAAACTGGCTGATAGCTGTAATTTTAGCCTGATTAAAAAACAAATGAAGGAAATAGGGTATAGCCTACCCTAGCATGCAGGAGGCTTTGGATTCAATTTCTAGAACTGCAATAACAAAACAAACAATAACAACAACAAATACTGAAAGGAGCATAAATGAAAAACTGAAAGAAAAATTTGATAGTATTCCAATTTGCAGAACCAACTACTTCTACGTGGAACGCATATTACAGTCCTTTCTGCAGTTGGTGTATATGAGGCAAGATGTTTCTCATTTGCCTATTTGTTATACTTACATTTTTGTCACTTGCAATCAAAGCATATATTAATATAACCAATCAGGATAAGGTCTTTAAAACTGAATAAAAAATTCTTGTATTTTTATTGAAATTTACATATTTTATAAGATTTTTAAACATATTATTTTGGCTGTACATTTTGAATTATAAGAATATAAATGTAATTGCATTAATAAATCAGTTGTTTTTAGTAATTACAAAGTTTCTTTCATGATTTCTATCATTCATAGTACTAATAGTGTTGGAATTGTCCTTCTTCACCAAACTCTTTCCCATTGCAATCAAGGAGAGCTTCAAAATACCTAATTTCAATCATGTAATCTCCAAATGGTTTTCCTCTAATAAAAGAATTATAAGAAAAAAGAAGCATGTAAACATGTGATAAAATCTTAGTGTCATATTAAAATCCCTTAACATGTACAACCAACCAGCATCTTTGAACTTAATTATAATTTTAAAATGGACATTATCTTTCTCATGTGTTTTTTTTTTTCATCAAAGTTTTTATTTTTTCCACTCATTGATCTTGCAAAACTTTTTTCATCCTTCATCTTTTAAATATTTCTTTCTCTGAGAGGCTTCCCCCTGTCCAGACTAATACTTTATTCTATTTCTTTGATCCTATGTGAATTTCATTTTTTTATCAGACTTACACCAAGTCATTAACAATTAACAATTTATGTTTCTAAATATACACTAAATTTTTGAGGCCTTGGACTTGATCATATGTTTTCACACATATGAAATATGTAAATATAAACGTTTATTGAATAGAACTGATATCCATTTATTTTTATACTTTATATAGTACTGAATCCAAATCAGGTTGTCATTTGTAATGCATTACAATTCAAGCTTGACTTCTCTCTAGCTTTAATCTCAGACAAAATTCTACTTATCATACACCGTACAAAGTAAAATGAAACCTATAGAAGATAAAGTTTAGGAGGTGATTCTTAAAGTCCCACTTATAGCATAATATTTTAAAGATCAAAAATGCCATCTTTTTAGAAGAACATGAATGGGATTTTTAGCCTTTAAAAATACTATTTTGTAGGAGAACAACAAAGAGGTAGATTGCCATTGGAATATACTAAAATGTGAGTGAGCTAAATAAAGCATTTTAGGACCAAAAATATTAAAATTAAGCTTCACAGTTAAAATGTTTGGTTTTAGAACTATTGTTAATGTATACCTTGAAAGTGAAAGATGACACTCAGTTCTATATGATCCCTTCTAACCACCCATGAAGTCAAAAGTCTTCCTATTAGAATTCAAATATATAATCATTAAAGAACTGTCAGGCCCCAGAGCAACAGGCTGAGTTCTGTGGGGGATTTCATGAAGAGCTGCTGAATGCTCAGACTGAGTCATAAGGTGGCCTTAAAATTGCAGTGCTAACTGAGATTAGAGCTGGAGAGAAGTCAAGCTTGAATTGTAATGCATTACAAATGACAACCTGATTTGGATTCAGTACTAATATAAAGTATAAAAATAAATGGATATCAGTTCTATTCAATAAACATTTATATTTATATGAAATGCTGAGGAAGAGCAGACATACAAATGCTCACCAGTGGGGCTATTAGAGAGGTATATAAATAAAAGTGTGTTTTTGTATGTATGTATATTTATAAATAAAACATTCACAAGAACAGAGGAAATTTAAGTAGATAAAACTGCATATACAGAGTAGTGCTAGCTTCTATTTTCCTAAATATTTTTTACTGTTAAATATATAAAAATAAAGTCAATACACAGAAAGCAATTGTATTAGAAATAAAGTTAATATGTAGAAAACAATTATATTCCATACTTTATAAAAACTTCTGGCTTTTTTTTTAGAATACTGGTGACTGCAATTTGCACATATGACTGCATTAAAGCCCACTGATCAGATGAGTCTCCATGGATTATTGACTCTTAAATCTTTAAGCTTAGCACTTTCAGAATACATGATAATGGACTAAATAATAAATAGTCACCATTGTATTTACTGATGTGTGGTGGGATGCTTAAAATTGTCAGGAATAATACATAAATAGTTTTCTTTGTATTTTCTTGATTACTCACATATTGTGTTTTATCAAGTATTATGAATATTTAAAGGGAAATAATAGGAAAGATTATAAATTGAATACCATAGAAACATAGGACATGATTTTGTTCTATGTTTTATGGCTGAATACTGCCCCAAGGTGTAGCTAGAGACTCTTTTTTTGTTTAATCCATTAATGTACTGATGGACACTTAGATTGATTCTGTAAGTTAGCTATTGTGAATTGTGCCACAATAAACATGGGAATTCAGGTGTCTCTACAGTGTACTAACTTTAATTCTTTTGGATGCATACTGAGGAGTATTATAGCTGAAATATATGGTAGTACTATTTTTAGATTTCTGAAGGATTATTATTAAAGCAATTTTTTTAAAGCTCAAATGAAATATAATTTTACATATTAGTAATGATCATCAAATGGCAGTTTATGGAATAATTCATCTGCATCAAAATCAAATTATCTAATACAATAAAATATCTTGTGTAATTTGTTTAGATATTAGATAAATATGGAGTATCTAATATAATTGTATAATGTTTTCCAACCTAATATAAACTAATTATCTAATCTGCACTCAACATTTATGTTTAAGGAGATAAAAATGAAAATTTAATCCAAGGAATACTCTCAAGGCAGGTGAAAGATAATTCTGTAATCTAATATTTTACAAGAAGTTCTTATATAAATTTCCTCCTATTTTTACAGTATATTCATGTCTCTTTTCATATGTCTATCCAGTATTTATTAATTCACTTGGTATATAAAAATTGAGTCATACTGTGGGATAGTATTGAGTAAACATGATACAACTGGATCTAAGCTGGACCAAGAGGCACCTTCCTATGTAGAACAAAGAAAATTTTAGTTAACTAACACATATAGGTATATAAATAAAAATGTTCAGATCATGAAAATTTCTATGCAGAATGTCAAATTGGGTATTTGGAACTTGAGTAGCATAAATGGGTTTTTTACACTGTGTGATTAAGATACTTCCTATTTTACTTAAAGTGCAAAGGAAATCATTAGAGGTTTTGAAACAGAGGAATAACATGATGTAATTTGTACCATTTAAAGGTCATTGTGATTGCTGTGTAAGTACACTATAAGGCCGTGAACGTAAGTAGAGAGATTAGGTAGGAAGCTTTTGCATTAGACCAAGTTCTATTTCTAGCAATGGAAACAGATAAATTATACTCATCTACACGTATAATGTGTTAGTTGACAGAAATTTTCTCCTGCCTTATGATTGACATTCATGGATTTCCCTAAGTGTTGGAGAGAAAACTGTGATGCAAGCAAATTGTTTAAATGATATTGTCAGAGAGCATTTCTATCTATAGGTGACTTAATTTTTTCTAAGATTCATTATTTTAAAAATATTAATGTGGTTTCTTTATGGATGGGGTAACAAATATGGATTAGAGGAATGATGAAAACTTGTAAATTATTTCCACAGAAAATTCAGAAAAGGAGTAATTAGAAGTATTAACTTAATAGAGATTAAAGCATAAAACAAAGCCTTTTAGGCACACTCAAACATTGCTGGTGGGACTGCAAACTGGTGCAACCAATCTGGAAAGCAGTATAGAGATTTCTTAAAAACCTTGGAATGGAACCACCATTTGATCCAGCTATTCCACTCCTTGGCTTATACCCTAAAGACTTAAAAACAGCATACCATAGTGACACAGCCAATTCAATGTTTATAGCAGCTCAATTCACAATTGCAAAATTGTGGAAGCAACCAAGATGTCCTTCAATAGATGAATGGATAAAGAAACTGTGGTACATATACACAATGGAATATTATTCAGCAATAAAAGAGAATAAAATTATGGCATCTGCAGGTAAATGGATGGAATTGGAGAACATTATGCTAAGTGAAGTAAGACAATCCCAAAAAACCAAATGCTGAGTGTTCTTTCTGATTAGTGGATGCTGATACATAAGGGGGGTGGGAATGGGGAACATAGGAGAAATGGAAAAACTCTGGATGGGGCGGGGGGAGGTGGGAGGAGGGAAAGGGGAATGGGTGTAGTAAAGATGGTTGATTGAGATGGTCATCACTACCCTTGGTGCATGTATGAAGACACACATGGTGTGACTCTATCTGGTTTGCAACCAGATAAATGGAAAATTTGAACTCTATATATGTACTATGACTTGAAATGCATTTAAATAAATTAATAATAAAAAATAAAAATTAAAAAAGCATAAGAAAAAAAGCCTTTTAACTCATGTAAATTTCAATTATGTATAGAAATGTCAAAGTAACACAATTCAAAATGGTAATTTCTTTAAGTCACGTCGAAGTTCAAAATATATGAATCTACATATTTAGAGCAATAAAATAAGTTTAATAAATTTAAAAATATTCTAGTCATACAAAGTCCATTTTAGATACAATGATATGAAATTAGAGATCAATAGTAGAGATATTTCTGTAAACTCCTAAGTTATTTCAAAACAAATTGACAAACTTTAACTCAAATATTGAGGAAATGTTTTAAAAATTAACAATGAAATTAATAAAATAAAAATCTGAAAAAGTATATAGGAAGTTTCTATAGCAATACTTAGAGAAAGTTTAATAGATACAAATATGTATCTTAAAAAATGCATTTCAAAGTCAGACTTTGTCTTAGTAAAGGAGAAAAGAAGTATTAATTTTTTTAAAAAAGAGGTTAAATAAAAGCAAAAATAAATATAAGAAGGAGTAAAAAAGGTCTTAATACCAAAAAATAAAACTACAGAGAAAAATTTAAAAAAAACCTAAATGTTGTTTCTCTGGGAAGGTTAAAAATTGATAACTTCCTAACCAAATTAATTAAAAATAGAAAATGCACAATTTAAAAGTATAAGAAATGACACAGGTGGCATGAAAGGATAATATAAAATCAAAATACATAATTTTTATAACCAGAAAAGAGATGGAATAGATACATATTTGTAGATATAAATAATAAATCTTAATTAATAACTGAAGGAAAACAATTCTGTAAACAATAGCCTCAAAAGCAATAAAAATGAAAACTTAGGCATAAGTTTAACCAAAGAGATGAAGAACCTCTATAATGAAAAGTATAAAACTCTGATGAAAGAAACTGGAGACTTAGAAGGTGGAAAGACATCCCATGTTCTTTGATAGAGAAAATTAATATCAAAATGTTCATATTACCAAAAGCATAACAGAGATTCAGTAAAATCCTCATCAAAATAGCAATGACAATCTTCACAGGACTAGAAAAACTGTCCTAAAATCCATATGGAAGAATAAAATACCCAGCTAGCCAAAGTGATACTGAGCAAGTAGAGTAACTCTGGAGGTATCACAATACCTGATCTCAAATTATACTCTGGAGGTATCACAATACCTGATCTCAAATGTTACTACAAAACAATAGTAACAAAATCAGAATGGTATTAGCTTGAAACAAATGTGGAAATGAATAGAATAGAAGAATATCCAGAGATAAACCCACAGAGACATAGTCATCTGATACTTGACAAAGTTGTCAAAAACATACATTGGAGAAAAGATAGCTTTTTTTTTAACAAATTGTACTGAGAAAACTGATTGAAATATAGAAGAATGAAACTAGATCCATATCTCTCACCCTGCATAATAAAAGTCAACTCAAAGTGGATCAAAGACCTAGAAATTAGATCAGAAACTTTGCAGCTGCTTAAAGAAAACAGATCAATACTCTAACATATTGGCTCAGGCACTGACTTCCTTAAGAAGACACCTTAAGCTCAAGGAACAAAACCAAGAATCAGCAAGTAGATGGCATCACAATTAAAAGTCTTTGCATAGCAAAGGAAACAAGAGTGTTAAGAGAAAGTCTACAGAATGGGACTTTGCCTCTTCCAGTGGAGGACTAATATCCAGAATATATAAAGAACTCAAAAAAGTTAACAACAAGGAAATAAATAACCCAATCAATAAATTAGAAAAAGGATTCAACAGGCATTTCTCAAAAGAAGAAATACAAATGGTCAACAAATATATGAAAAATGTTTGACATCCCTAGAGATTATCAAACAAAGGACTAACATGATGGAATTTATGCTGTAAACAGTTCATTCTGATCAATGTGTATAGATTACACTACGAGGCAAAGAACATCACTAGGGATATCAGGGTTTTGTTTTATTTTTCTTTTTTTGATCCTGGCAATTGAACTCAGGGGTACTCGACCACTAAGCCACATACCCATCCCTATTTTGTGTTTTATTTAGAGACAAGGTCTCACTGAGTTGCTTAGTGCCCTGCTGTTGCTGAGACTGGCTTTAAACTCACGATTCTCCTGTCTCAGCCTCCCAAAGTGCTGTGATTACAGGCATGTACCACCGTGCCCAGCAAATCAGAGGTTTTTTTGCTTGTTTTTGGGTGCCAGGGATTGAATTTAGGGGCATTGGACCCGTGAGCAAATTTTAGCCAGGTTTGGTGGTGCATGCCTGTAATCCTAGCAGTTCCCAAGGCTGAGACAAGAGGATCACAAGTTCAGAGCCAGCCTTAGCAAAAGGGAGGTGCTAAGCAACTCAGTGACAGCCTGTCTCTAAATAAAATATAAAATAGGGCTGGGGATGTGGCTTGGTGGCCCAATGCCCCTGAGTTCAATCCCTGGTACACCCTTCCAAAAAAAAAAAAAAAAAAGAATTAGGAATTAAAAGAAAAATTAAAAACTGAGCAAGAGACCTGAATATGCATTTCACCAAAGGAGAGATATAAATGGGCAATGGATATATGACAGGATGCTCAGATCATAATAATCAGGGAATGAAAGTCAAAACAATGAGCCTCAGATAGATGTATTAGAATGGCCATTATTAAAAAAAAAAAAAAAAAAAGGATAGCAAATACTGGAGATAGTTTGGAGAAAAGGAAATCCTTCTACACTTGGTAGGAATGTCAATTGGTACAACTACTATGGAAAACAATATGGAGTTTACTCAAAACAGGAAAGATAAAACTATCTTATGATCCACCAATCTCATTAAGGTTTGGATCTGCAACATCTCCCAAATTATTATGATTGGGTTATGAAGGCTCCTGCCTTATTTTGGATTAATCCGTTGATGGCTGAATGGACTATAGGGAGGTGGGACCCAGTTGGAGGAAGTAGGTCACTTGGGGAATTCCTTGGAAGGGCTCACCTTCCCTCCTACTCTTTCATCTCTCTCTTCTCTTTCTCCTCTCTGTTGTCTCTTCTCAGTCTCTCTTTTTGTACCCACCTGTCTTTCTCTTCCCTTCCTTTCCTTTCCTGATTGTCATGACAACTTTCGTCCATGATGCCCTTCCACCATGGTATTCTGCCTCTCACATCACCTCCAGATCAATAGAGTTAACTAACTGTGGACTGAATTCTCTAAAACCATAATCCAAAATAAATTTTTCCTCCGTTAAGATGATTTAGTCAGATATTTTGCTCAAGCATCATAGCAACACAAATTTGAGTAACAGGGTATATGTCTGTTATGGTTTAGATATGTGTCTGCCAAAAGTTTATGTGTGAGACAATGCAAGAATGTTTCTAGGTGAAATGTTTAGATTACAAGAACTGTAACTTAATCAGTGGATTCATTGATATGGATTAGCTGAGTGGGCAGGGTGGGTGTAACTGGAAGAAAGTAGATCACTTGGAGTGTGCCTTTAGGGGTCATATTTCGTCCCCAGTGGGCAGAGATCTCTCTCTGCTACCTAGTTGTCATACTGAACTTCATTCCTCTGCCCTGCCCTTTTGCTATGATGTCTGCTTCACTTCAGGCTCAGAGCTATGGAGTCAGCTGACCATGGATTGGACCTTCAAAACCATGAACCAAAATACTTTTCCTCCTCTAAGCTGTTCTCATCAGATCATTTGGTCACAGCAATGCAAAGTTGACTAAAATAATACCAAAGAATTTGAAGTCAGAATCTCAAATACATACATATCAATACTTTCATGTTCATTGAAGCATTATTCACAAGAACCTAGATTTGGATGATCTTGCTGTCTATTGATACACAAATGGATAGAGAAATGATGAATACATGTAATACAATAACATTCCACTTTTAAAAAGAAGAAAATCCAGCTATTTGCAACAACATGGTTGGAACTAGAAGATGTTATACTGGGTAGGATAATTGGATTATTTGATAAATACTGTATGACCCACTTTTATAAGGAACCTAATATAATCCAACTTGTGGAAACAGAGTAGAAAAGTGGTTTTAAGGATTTGGGGAAGGAGAAAATTGGTCAAAGCGTATAAGATTTTTGTTATATAAGATGGGTAAGTTCTGGAGATCTACTGTATAACATGGTGCCTGTCATTAACAGTATTGGATTTTACACTTAAAAAATTTTCTGATGGTAGACATTATGTTAAATAAAGGAAAAAATACCTTTAAGTTAAAATACAGATATACATGCATGAATACAGACAAAAATGAGATATGCAGAAATATTTGGACATAATTGATAAGCTTATCACCTTGATTTGGTTGTCATCAAATCAAATGTCATATGAGTATAAACATATCTAAACTCATTGAGTTGTATGCGTTAAGTATGTGCAGCTTTTTCTATGTCAATCATAGAGATATGATTATAAATTCAAGTGTACAATTTTAATAGTTTTAGTGTATTCACAGACAGGTACAACTATTACCAGTCAGTTTTAGAACATTTCTTTCTTTAGACAGGAACTTCTACACAGTTTAGCTATTGCCCATTTTTCTTTCCATATACCCACAGTCTAATGCAATCACTCGTTCACTTTCTATCTCTACAGATGTTCCTGTTATGTATATGTCCTATGGCTAGAATCATGAAGTATGTGGCCTTCACTGATTGGTTTCTTTTATTTAACATAATGTATTTAAGGTTTATCCATTGAGTCACACAGATGAGTATTTCATCCTTTTGATGGATGAATATTAATGAATATATGGAATGTACCTATACGTGAATATATGAATATGTTGAATATATATTGGATGAGTATATTGTATGGTGCGCTACAATTTGTTGTCTATTCATTTGTTGATGGACATTTGGGTTGCTCCCACCTTTTCACTTTTTAAACAATGGTGCTTAAGGTTCATGATAATGAACCTTGAGAACATTATGCTGAGTGAAATAAGAATCACAAAAAGACAAAGATGGCATGTTTTCACTTATGTGAAGTATATAAAATAGCTGAATCCTTAAAATCAAATAGCACAGTAGTGGCTACCAGGGACCAGGGGGAGAGAATAGAAGAATGGGAAGTTTGGTTTTTCTTTTTTTTTTTTTTTGGTGGGTGGGGTACCAGGGATTGAACTCAGGAGCATTTGACCACTGAGCCACATCCCCAGCTATATTTTGTATTTTATTTAGAGAGAGGGTCTCACTGAGTTACTTAGCACCTAGCTTTTGCTGAGGCTGACTTTGAACTCATGGTCCTCATGCCTCAGCCTCCTGAGCCAATGGGATTACAGGCATGTGCCACTGTGTCTGGCCAGAAGTTGTTATTTAATGGGTATAAAATTTCAAAATCTTGCAAGACAAAAGGATATCTGGAGATGCATAACTGGATTATACCAATAAAACTGTTCATGTGGTGAATTTCATCTTAATATTATTTTCACCACTATTAAATTTTTTGAAATGCACAAAAATAGAACCTAAGATTATATCTATTCAAAATATTAAATATGAATATTTGTCCCTTCCACTCATATGAAATTCAGTTGGCACTGTGACCATATTTGTACTTAGATCCTTTAATCTAGAGGATGGAATACATTCACACAATGGAATACTACTCAGGAATAGAAAAGAATAAACTATTCACATATGCAGCAACATGGATGAATTCTCAAAATTACTATGCTTATATTGAGTGAAAGAAACTAAAGAAGAATATTGATTGCATGATTATATTTAAGCTAAAGTTTCAATAAATTCAAAGTAATGTACAGTGACAGTAAGTAGAAACATCGTTGACTTGCATTTTTAGTCAGAGGAATGGTGCATGGGAGAAAAAATAACAAAAGTGCTTGAAGAAACTTCTGTAGGTCAGTGGATATTTCTATTATCTGAATTATGTAATCATGTGGTTTCAGGGTGCATACATTTGTCAAAAGCAGTCATATCATACACTTTAAACATATATAGTTTAATATATATCAGCAATCTTTTTTTAAAAAATAAGGGCTTAATTTAATTGTGATATCTGTCAATTGGAATATTGCTATGCTGGCAGAACCAAATGAACAAGTGAGAATTATGGACTACAATCATATCACTATTTCTAAAGATAGAAAGGTACAGAGAATTTTGAAATATATTATTTTTAAAAATCATCTTTACCACACCCTAGAACTTTGTATACTGAATAGTACCAACTAGTATACCAAGACACTATGAGACTATGAATGAAAGATAAACTAATTTTTTAAGTAAACACATCAAACAGATCTTTATTCCACATGTAACTATATCATCAACTATTTCATATCTTTTCAAATCAATATACCAATTTCACTTATTTCATCAATGTATTTTAGCAGTGCTTAATTCAGAAATATTCCAAAAATATTCATTATAAATTTTGATAAGGCCTTAAATCTCTCCATCCATTTTCTTATTTAAGAAATAAAGTCCTGAACTTTTAGAAACAGAAGTTTTCATCTGCTGTAAAATTCTGGACAAGTGATATTTGAGTATTCTAAAACAGTATTTATAAAGCTAGATGTAAAAACAAATACTGAAACTTCTAGTTTTAAAAGTATACTTAAAACATTATGTAATTGAAATATAATTTAACATATATTTCTTCCTTGAATCAATATTTAAAGAGTTAATATATATTTGGCTATATAAAGCAAACATTAGCAGAGTTTACCTTGACTTTCAAGGTTAAACATACTTGGCTAAAACCCCATTATATCACAATGAGAGAAATAAACGTCTTCTGTAAGATATCTCTTAATTGTCTCAAATTTACAAAATCATAATCACCTCTCTACTCAATTCCTGTTCCCAATCAATCTGCTAAAATCCATATCCCATGGCTGTTTGATTTCTTTAGAACAGACTCTATGTCAGATAAAAAGCACACTCCTTTGTTTAAAACTTTTCAAAACAAGTCTCTAACAAAGCAAAAATATTTAAAATTAAATATTAGACATTTAAAAAAATTTTTCCCCTCACTGGCAAATCCTTCTGAAGGCTCCAGTTTCCTAAGATGTTGATTGGTTTTGTGCATTTGGACATTACTGTTTTCATGGAATAGGAAATTCTTTGCCATCTCTGAACCAGAGATGACTTCCTAGCAATTAATTATTCCAAGTATTACCCCCCCATTTTTTTTAGAGTTATAAACTATATACTATGTTTAGCCAATTATGGGATGGGGAGGATTAATTTTCAGTGTCTTAGAACTCTTATTTGTGACCATTGCTGTAAAGTAGCTGCAAATAAGGGAACATCTTCATCAACTACCTGCTCAATTTAGAGAGATCTCTTTGGAAGTCAGCAATCCTCCTGCCTCTTGGAATCTGGGCACTCTGCTTCAAAAGGCTGCCTCATCATTTATGAGTTTCACTAATCTGAGCTGCAATTTTCAGCAGGCTGCATTCCTGGGCTCTTTCTTAGAGAGAAAATCATTTCTTGCTATGTGCCTTCTTTCTTAATGAATTTGGTTTACAGAAAGAAAATACTTCATATGTTATGTTATATTCCCCCAAAATGATTCTCTAAAGAGTTTTAGTAGTACCATAGTTAAATCCATTTTGCTTTCCCCCTATCTATTTAATGATACCCATCACAATTATTTTTGAAGAACTTATATTAATATCCATGAAGCTGTACTATGCCTTCCTTTTTGTGTTTATACATTTAGAATCTGAAATGAGATTCCCCTTTACTCAATCTACAACTTCATATGTTTTTGAATACAATAATACAGATGATAACCTACTCCAATGTACTTGAAATTATAAACTATTGATAATTTCTAAAGAAGAGCCTCAGAGACTTCAAACAATATACTTTACTTCTACGCACCTGACAACTTTCATCTTTTTTTTTTCTATATTGATTTTGTGGAGCATTGAGTACTGTGTCAATCTTCAATATCTTTTCCTTCTCTGGAGCCTCTTGAAGCTATCTCCAGAAATTCTTTTGGATTTTTTCAGTATAGTAATCTCTACTATACTGCTGTAAGATCATATATATATATATATATATATATATATATACACACACATACATATATATATATCTTGTAAGATATATAAACTGTACCTTTTTAAAATTGGTTATTTTTAAACATACATGAAAATGAAAAGATTTACATATTTTCAAAATAGCATGTGGCATTTTGTTACATGTTTGTATTGTGTAATGTTAAATTAGGTTACACATTTCTATCTCCTTAAATACTTACCATTTTTTGTGGTGAATACATTTTAAAGCTTTTCAACTAGCTTTGTGAAAAGTAAAATACGTTATCGCTATCTGTAGTTACTCCACTACAGAATACTGCACAAGGACTTCTTACACCTAACTATAACTTAGTACCCATTGATTAACCTCTCCTCATCCAGCCCTCTCTTCTCCTCTTCCCAGCTTCTGCCAATCATATTCTACTCTCACCTTATAGGAGATCAGCTTTTTTTGTATTCCACACATGAGTAAGATCCTGTGGTCCTTGTCTTTCTTTGACTAGCTTATTTCACTTAACATAATATTCTAATTCCCTATATGTTGTCATAAATGACAGGGTTCCTTTCTTTTTCAAATTCCTTCTAGTTATATGCAACACCAGGATATACCCTGAAATTATTACAAAAGCATGGAACACAACCCCCTCCAATTCAGTCCCAAGCACTTCCACCTGGCCTACACCTCTCCTTTCTCTTCCTCCACTTCACTTATCCCTCTTCAATCCATTTACAGTTTACTGTTTTTATTTTTTAGTGTACTGTGTACACACCCGATGCTGGGACCCACTGTGCGACATCTAGGCATGTTACGACTGAACACTATTCCATTGTGAATATGTACCTCATTTTCCTTACCCATTCTTCAGTTGATGAACTCTTAAGTTGTATGGTTTTGATGTTGGTTCACATAAGAACATGTAGACCATTTCTTTGCCTGCTACATGAAGAGAAAAAATACTTTCATATTTTAAAAATTTATACTATAGTTTTATATTCATTTCCTATCTAAAAATGTAAGGATTGAAATTGTAATCTCAGGGGCTGGGATTGTGGCTCAGTGGTAGAGCGCTTGCCTCGCATAAGTGAGGCACTGGGTTAGATCTTCAGCACCACATAAAAATAAAGAAAGATATTGTATCCATCTACAACTAAAAAATATATTTTAAAAAAAAGAAATTGTAATCTCAGTCTCAAAATGATTTCTGATAGATACTTATGAATATGAAACAGTGTTAAAATGAGATTCATGCATTAGGACCCTATATCATTTTTTTAGAAATAAACAATATGAAGTTGTGCACATGGCTGCCTTAGTTATTTTGATAATAATTGGTTCAATATACAGCCTGAGTTGCATGTGAACTCATGACCACTTCAGGCTTATCTCCCAAATTTAATTCAAAATGGCCCTTTTGTGGTTTATTTTTGTGGTAATCCTCATCTTTGTGGTTTATTTTCAATATGACTAGATTTTCTTATTATACTTTATTGTGAAGCCTGGCACTTTTTCCAAGATCTCTGTGCATTCTAGGAGTAACAGCTGACATGAGACTTAGAAAACAAAAATATATTATCTTTTAATCCAATATGGGATAAGAAAGATAAATGTGGAATAGTTTATGTAATTTTTCTACCTATTACACCTTTATCTATGATTTTTTTCCTTAGAATTTTTAGTTATTACTAAATTGAAGGAGGTTATTTTTTTCCACCCATTGAATCTGTGCTTGGTCTTTTTACTTGCTTTGACCAATAAAATAATGAAGACACAGCAGTAGTCATATACCAACTTCAACTCTACATCTCAAGAATTCTTGCATATTTTTCTTGCTCGCTTGCAATTTTGTTATCACTATCAAAAAGAAGTACCAGAGGTAGCTCGGTGATCTAGGAGAAAAATGAGATATACTTGGAATATAGCTAAGCATTAGCTAATACAACTAGATCTGGATTAACTCACTGCACTTATGCATGAGAAGCAAATGTTAATTTCTGTATGCCACTGAGATTTTGTGGTTGTTTTTTAATCAAAAACTTTGTGGAAATACTTAATTGAACTAATAGACCTAACTCCTCAAAACCAGACGAAGAACACAGTGTGTTTTAATTGAGTTTTCCAGGGGCAATATACAGATCATCCTGGTTTCCAATATAAAAGTCCTTAAAATTGAATCTATTATCTTGTCCTTCAGCCAGCTTATTAGGAAGTTTTCATTATCCATTTCCCTAGTGTTTCCACTCCTGATGTTGTCTGCCATTGAATAAGAGATTAATCTGCTTCTCTATTCTCCAACACTTTGTGGCTTTGGCTACTCTCTTTATTTCATCAAATAGATGAATAAAATCCCTCCTTACTCTTCAGTTCTGGTTTTGCTTTTGCAAAATAAAGACACTTATTAGGATCTCCTGAATGGAAACAATCAGAGTCCTCTTCGTATCATATCTAAAAGAACTGGCAATGTTTGACATGAATTTTTCCTTTCTCCCTTTCCTGATTCTTGCAAATAAAAGTAAGCAAAAGATACACACACACACACACACACACACACACACGCACACACACACACACACCTGTATGTGTGTGTGTATATACATATTCATATACACATATACATAATTATAAATATATATGTATTTTTTCACCAATGTAAAATTATGCATTATTCTTTAGAAGGTTAGACTTTCTATAATCATTGATATTATAAACAAATATTTTACATTCCGTATTTATACTGATGTTTATTCATACCTTGTCTATACACACAACTGGTAGATACTTGTCAGTTTATTACTTAAAAGTTGTTATTGGCAGAATCCTACATAACTGAAAAATAATTTCCACAACCTGCACAGCTGTTAATTCAGGTAACCGAACTGAGCAGTGAGGAGATGAAGAAGAAACAAACAGGTACACAAAGAAAAAGTTGGGTCCAGTGGTTCACCAACACCCCTCATAGGGAAGCAGTGACCACAAAGAAGCTTTGCACACTTATTATATAGGTTTTAATATCAAACGGATTTATTGTGACAAAGTCTCTTCAAGATAAAGAGAACTGAAGTTGAGGGTATAAACGGCCCCATTGGAAATATCAGCTTGCGCCAATAATTTTCTACCCCTGGGCAGAACCTAAGTTATAAACTGATAATTCCAAGCCTGGCACAGAACCTCTTTTCAAAGAGGTCATCAGCACAACAGCTGGGCAGTCTCAAATTGATGCCTTTGCACCAAGAGTTTCCAGGGGGGCATTGCTTCTGTCGCCAGACAGCTCAAGAATCATAACTCATTTGCAGTTCCTGACAAATAATCTCAATCATAAGATTTGAGGTGTTATGAAAATTATACATGCCCCAAATAATTATTTAAAAAATCTCCTTTTACAAAACTTTGCTTGAAAAGTTTATGTTAACCTGCTAATGTCAAAGCATATCTAAAAGGCAGAAAAACCATTAAAATATATGAAATATATGGGTCTTGGGTGCTGAAAACAACTCTGTTGAGAATAATGATTTGGTTATGATTAGAATGAGGTGTGATTTAAAGAAAATATATTAAAGAGCTATTTTAATCACATTTCACTATTTCACAGATTAGTGAAACATAAAGAATAATTAGAGGAAATATAGAAAGACCAATTAGATGTTTACTATGCTCATCTAAATAATAAGAGTGATTGTTGTAATGAAAATTGAATAACATATTAACTACATTGGGAAGATATTGAGAAAGCAAAATTCATGAAACATGAGGAATTGATGTAGATAGGAAGAGTGGCTACAAGAAACCTGCTCACTGGTTTACACTTAAGTTTAAATTAATAGGCAAGTTATGATTTTTATAGTTCCCACAAATTCAAAATATATGAACTTCTTTCACCAAATTTCAGCGGATAAAAATATCAGATAGTAAAAACTAATACATATTCATTTCAACAACGCACATTTAGTTTCTAATTGGAAGCCTGGAGATTCTTTCTTCCTTTCTTTTCCATATGTTTTTTATAATAGCTTTTGAAACTATTGGTTCATTTGAAAGTAGGCAGTGTGGTTACAATATTGTATAACTTATTCCTCAGAGGGGCTATATTGTTAACTCACTCATATTGAAGTGCACATGATTTTTATTGATAACAAATAGAATTCCTTGAAATACCAGACCTGAAGAATTTCTATGTATAAGATGGGTGGAAATAATGCCTTGTTAACTCACAAACTTTTTCTACCAGAAGATGACTCATTGAATTACTAGTCAGAATCTCTTCTGAGGATTTTTGTTTCATTAAACTTAAGCTGAGAGAAAGAAAAGTATTTAATTTATATCTGTTGTGCCATTAGATTTAGACCCCAGAGACAATCAAGGGACAAAATTTGGCTGGGAATGAAATTAATATTCAGAAAAGAAACAGTAAATGAGAAAGGAGAGGGAGTGATCCTGATATCATTCCTGTGTTAGATTGAGTGAAATCACAGCTTGGTAATCTACGTTAATTCATGACTCCTGGTCAATTAATTCCCCCTTTATTCCCAAATGATTATCTCTTGGATTTGTGAGTTCAAAGTCAAGAATTTGGTGATGTCATTTTGTAGAAGTGATTTGTGAATGTTAAAAGAGGATTAATTTACACGAAAAATGAAATAAATTTCATTATATGCCACACATATTTTTAATTGTCTAGTTAATCAAACTGCAATCCTAACTTTGGATTATTTACTATATTGGTTAATGAGCATATTTTACTATCATCTAGTATATATTCATGTTAATGACAAATATATCCTCATATTAAAGACTTACTGTGTAAACATCTGCCAATTCAATATATGCCTTTGAGTATTTTGTTCTGTATTGCACAGCTTGATATGTCTAGAGATATTTGTACCGATTTTTATGTAACACTGGTTGCACCTGAAATTTATGTACTTATATTTTAAAAACTTTGATAAAAATTATAATAGAATGTAGAATTATGTAAATTAATAAATTCCAGTCAATGCATTTACTCCTCATTATAAACCTAGCTGTGAAAACAAGGCTTGCAGTGAATAATATAAAACAACTCAAAGTATTTTATATGTGAGATCTAAAGGAACTGCTGAAATTATAAAGTAATATATAGATATGATCACTCTGTCATAATTTTGGCCTAAACATAATTACTTTTTTATTGAAGCTTAAGCTCTGGCTACATCAAAGCAACTGATTGAGGATCAAAGAAAGTATGAAATACTTAAGGAATATTTTTTCATTTTAAAAACTGTAATTTTGAAATAATTATTTGACAATTAACAATTTTATTTCTGTGAATATTAATATCAGTGGCATTTTTTTCTGTGTAACCATCATAAAGTTTACTTAACTAAATACATAAACAGTAATTGCATATACATACATACATAGAGGAAATACCAGTAATTGAGCATTACAAAATAATAGTTTTCTGAAGTTTGCTAAATACCATTAAAAATATCACACTACCATGCATATAAATGAAAAATAATGATCTTTAAATATGAGTTACAAAACACTATTCAGTTTTAAAATCTATTTTAGAAATACATTCATTTATTCTAACCTCTTCACCAAATAAAGGATGCTATTCAAGAAGACTAAAAGATAACTTGAATTTCCGAAAGAATACAGAAGGAAAGCAGAGTCAACCCCTCTGATACTGTCTTTAGAGCACTGTGCTGTCAATTCCAAGTCCCACGTGGATGGTAAGTGTGAGATTATCTTACTGGTAAAAGACTGGCTAAAACAAATAAGGCTACAAAAAAAAAAAAAACAAAAACACAGAAAATAGTTTCAAAACCTGGGGATAGAACGGATCCACAGCCAGATGATCCTCTGGCTTCTGGCAGATGGCAAAATAGCAAATGGGCCCCACATATGCATTATTTATATCAGAGGACTTCAAAGACCTTCCATCCAACATTCTTTCACAAGGTAGGAAGAAGACAGAGTCTTACATTCAACAGGTTGACTGTCATCTTGGCAGGTCACCCCCATCTCAGAGGGGCTGCAGGTATAGCAGGTCAGCCCATGTCTAATGCTGTGTGGGACTGTTGCATGGTGGTCCACACACAGCCTCCAGAGAGCTCTCAACATTGTGCTATAATTATAGTTTTACCATTACCTAGTGAGAACCTTAACAGAAGCATCTTCAATTATTGAGATAACATTGTGATTCCTACATCATTCCATTTAGAACTGTTAGGTATGCTCTAATCATTTTGCAGATGGTTGTAAATGACTTTACTATACTTTTAGTAAGGGCATAGAATGGAATAAGTATCCTCATTTGTTTTGTAACAGTTTGCTAGTTGGTTGCCAATGAAGGAAACCAGACTGGCATTTCACTGGTAATCTAATTGGCACTCAGTATTTTTAAAATGTAAATTAATTGGCAACACATAAAAATAAAGCCATTTTAATATGAAAACACATTTCTGTTTCAGAAAATTTGGCAAAAAATCTGTTCACATGCCTAGAGACAAGCCACTTGAGTAGAGTAGCAGTTGTCCATTTAGATAAAATCTTACTACTTCTTATTTTTATTTCTTGTGTCTTTTCTAATTATCAAAGTATAGTGTCTTTTGCTCCTTATGATTTATTTTATATTGTCATACAATTTGTGCTATAGTTTCTTGGATAAAATAATAAAAATTTAAAGTAATGTGGAATCATAATGGACTAGTTATTTGAACTCTTAACAACAAAGTTGACACTTAAAGTTTCAATGAATGCTTATATTATGGGTTCTAAATAGAAAAAAAACTTTGGAACATAATATATTTTGATAGGGAACAAAAGATCATCATAAAACAGCAATCTATATAAGCTTTAATAATCATAAGTGGAAAATTATTGCCCATATCTATTTCTGTAGGTAGGCAGAATCACAGTTTTCCTATCTAAACAAAATATTAGATCATGTGTGAAGTATTAGTTCCTACATATATAATGCTACTAGAATTCTCGTGAGTATAATCAAATACTTTAATTATATCAGAATTTCTATACTCTGTGATGAAATAGTGATATTTTTGTACAAGTTCTACTTATCATCTTCAAGCTTTATTTTATCAATTACAAGAAAGTGTATGTAAATCTAATTTTAATTGCCATTATGACAAATCAATAAATTGGCTTTGAAAGGTATTTGCAATTGATAAAATATTTGAGAAATAATTGCCTTTTTAAAACTTTAAAATTTTTGTTTGATTATGACATGAGACATATGAGAACAACAACAAAAAGAGTTTGCCTCAATTAGTAGGATAAATATTGTGCAAAATACCCAAAAATCCATCTTAATATTTTAAAATTATTTTTTGATCATATTAATGAAAATCAATTTAAAGTTATAGTGTGAGTACTTTTTATCATTGCTTCAATTCATTTTTTCCTGAATGTCCTGTTAATAATTCAATATTTTTAATATTTATTAAAATTTAAAATAGACATGATAATGTGGATTTTGAAAAATCTTTAATATCAAAGCACAGACTTAAACATAGAAACTTAGAGAACAACCATATTTACACTCTAAAAAGATTGCTTATGATAGTGTCCAATTCTTCTGGAAAATAAGATATTGAGTGCTTTAAAAATGTCCAAATAATTAAATGGAATACTTTAATTTCTAACAAAAAATCCTATAGATTTTTTGCCATAGGCAAAAGATACCATTTTTATAATAGAATATAATTATAAACTATATATTAACCAATTATTGCGCAAATATTTAATAGAATATGTATGTAGAACATTGCATTATGAAGCTATTAAAATAGGTTTACAGATACTTTCTGTGACACTATAATAGTGGATCTTTCTTGTACAATATTAGCAGGAGGCTAGAATTCAAAGCATCAGATACTATTTTACTAGTTCATTCAGTCTACACTTACGATAATATGTATGATTGATTATTACTATTTAACAATAAAATAATAAAACATGGAGTTTTCCAACTGTCCTATGCAAAATATTGGCCTTATCTTAAAGTAGTTGATAAAGAAATTACAGTGTTAGCTGGGCGTGGTGGAGCACGCCTGTAATTCCAGCACTTTGGAAGGCTGAGACAGGAGAATTCTACATTAAACACAAAATAGGGCTGGGGACGTGGCTCAGTGGTTGAGTGCCCCTCAGTTCAATCCCTAGTACTAAAGAAAAAAAAGACATTACAGTGTTACTTAGAGATTACCATTAGGGATAGCAATAGGGAGAAACCATCTCAGTGGATATAGCTTTCAGCAACACTCTTGACTGCTACTTTGTGTGGATGGCTGAAGGTATGAATTTATACTGATTCATGATTGATAACCAGTGAGTTGCCTAGAAAGGTGGACAAGAGATTTAAGAGACATGAATGCTGAAGGATCAAGGAAATTTTGTAGTTCCTATTTCTTAAAGTCTTTCAACTGAAATTCCTCATTCCATATTTCCTTCTTCTACTCTGTCTCTCAAGCTATGAGTTTGGCAAAGAGGGCTTGTAATGTTGAACATGTCCTCTCTTTTGCCATTCTTATATCATTCAAAATCAATGACATTCTCCTTTCATTGTCCTTTAACCATAGTTTACCATGTGGCTGCAAGAAAGGAATCCCCAACAAAGATGCCACAAAGTACCTTTGCCTTGCATAGTGTGTCTCAATTGACAAATGCCCTGAGTAGCCTATAATGGTCATTTTTTAAGGATTTCCAATGCAACTAGCCCATCATTACCAAATAAATGTCATAGCAATTATGTCTCTTATTTGCTACCTTCCTTCTGTACCTCAAACCAATTAATCACTGATGAAAACTTTAGTGGCTATAATGTTTCAGTACATAAAAGATTATTCCTCAACACACATACGTGAGCTCATAACACTGACCATAAATAATAATACTGCTATTGTCTTCAGGACAGCAATAAATGCAAGCCTACAATCAATTTTGTGAATATTTTCTCATGTTGTTCATGATCCTTTTGTTTTTTCCAGAAATTCTTCACTATGCAGAAATATGAAAAAATAATTCCCCTAAATGTCTATATATGAAAATCAGCTCATATTGACTTTGAGATAAATATTGGCAAATAAATCTGATAAATTTAATTGCACACATTTATGTGTAGTATTTCAGAATATGTTCCTTTATATTGTATAAATAAAAATAGTGGATATGGAAAGTTTCTACTTTTTTTATACATAGGAATCTGAAGCGCTTATCAATTTTTTCCTTCTAAATTAATTAAATTTCCTCCCTTCCTTCTTTTCTTTCTTCCTTCCTTATTTCCTTCCTTCCTTTCTAATTTTAAAATTTTTCTTTAACTTTTCATTTTTGTGAGTTACACAGATATAAATATCAGGAAAAAGACACTAAACTGAAGTCATTTAGTGGACAATATTATCCATATATTTTTTCTCATATATGTAAAATGTGGTAGCAGAAAAAAATATTAATCATATTTTCTTCATAAATAAAAAAAAACATATCATGAATCTCTTAATTAGCCATCACTGGTTTTATTAGCCATATGAAATAACTCTTTATTTCAGAAATTACTATTAAATAGGGACTGAAGCCAAAGCAGTGCATCTCTAATTAGCAGTCACACTAGAAAACATTTCTTTACTAAGGGCATTTCATTTACTCAGATAGTTTATGTAGTGCAGTAATTAAAACCTTCTGTGATAAAACTGAAGGCAAAGTTCCGTAGATAAAAAGACTAAAAAATTAAACATAAAGTCAGGTCTATAAAGGGATCTTATCAGATGTATATTTGTAGTATACTTTCTAAATTTTCTCTGTTTTTTGTTATACAATTATTTTAATATTATTGTAAACAAAGTAGATATTCAAAGTCTAAAATTAAATGCTTTTTTTGCATTATCATGAATCTTCAATCATTTTAAAGTAATCGTCATGTGAAACTTAATGTAATCTTCTCTTTATAAACCATGTATATATTTTTAAATTTCCTCATTTGCCAAAATGTTCACACTTTTTGTTCCTATATTTATCTGTTCCTTATTTAGCAAAGTGTTAATAAAATAACTAACTTTAAATATTGATTTTAAGTAGATGTTACACAGATATTGTTATCAGATGGTGGCAAAATTATCCTAAGCTTATATCTGCATACTCAGCTAGTACATACAGTCACTGAGGCTGTAAGGTAAAAAACAGCACTTTTTGTGCTCAGTTTTTAGCACCCCTTTCCTAAAAGCCTAAAGCAGCTCCTGCCCCAGGCGGTTCCTCTCTCCAATCTTCCACTGAGAAAAACAAAGCCTAACAGCTCAGGTTAGCACATCAAAGAAAACCTCTGCCGCTTATCTGCCATGCTGATTTTAAAGTGACCAGTCCGTAGCTTGCCACGTTTTTTTTGCAGTGGGCCCTATAAATTCCCTGTCTCACGTTCCCTCTGCCCTTTTTCTCCTTCCTCCTCCTGTGCACCCACCCCCCCTGAATAAAGGATATCCTGGCTGCATGAGGTGTCGTGCATGGCTGGCTGATACCCTAACAGAGGCTTCTTTCCGTACAGTATCAGACTTTATACTGAGCAGAAGGAGAGGGGCAAAAATGTAACATGACTCAGTTATGATACTATTATGACTTGACTTGTCATTCACTTTGAAGTTTCTTTCCTGCTGTGCACTGAGAATATTGACTTTGGTAATTTTCCAACTCAAGTGATAAACTTGTCATTCAGATAATCAATTTGTGAAAAAGATTTGATACATTTTAGGGTAAGGTAAAAATTGATGAATAACTAAATATAATAGAAAATACCTATACAAAATCTTACTTGGGTTCTTAATAGCATTGATTTGAAAAGCCTAGGATCTTCTTTTTTAATTTAATTATTTAATTTTAATTAAAATATAAATAATCATGAGCATTTTTTTAAAAAATCAACACTATAAATGATCTACAAAAAGGCATTGCATTCTTGTGTTATTTCATAAATAAAATAGATGCATATTTATGAAAAGTAATAACAAGTCAACTTTGATTTTTTAATAATGACTTATGTCACTAGATTCAGTCACATTGCATTTTATTTTTACAAGCAAATGTAATATAAATAATCTAGTTATTCAAGGCCTGTTTGAAGTACAAATTGTTAAAAGAACAGAAAAAGCAAGCCACATGAAGGAGCAAATTACATGCATTGAGGCATTGAGCAAATAAAGTGATTGAATTCACTACATGTTTATACTAGGTATACCTTTAATTTTATTTTGACCTTGTAAGTTAAATTGCATCACTAATATGGCTAAACAAATTGTAGCTAGAAGTATTTTTTCAAGTGTTTAAAAAATTCCACATACTTTTCAAATAGGTTGAAAAGGAGCAAGAAATACTGATAATGAAAATGATGGTAAAAGAGAATGCAAAGAAACTGAAGGATTTATGCAATGCCATTGTTTATGGCTTGTTTGATGACAGATTTTAATATATTTTACATCAGTTGAACTTCCTGAAAAATGATAATAATAATGGTTTGATCATTGAGAAGACAATAAGGACTTAATCAGAAAGTTAATAAACATTAGACATAAGGCATTTTTAAATCAGTAATTAATTTTATTTTACCAGAAAAGAAAAGTTATTTTCATGATAGTGAAATCATTACAGTATTTTTTCTGTGAATGATTAAAAAGTAAAATAACATACATTGGAGAAAAATTAGCCTCTAAAACAAATTGTGTTGGGAAAACTGGAAATCCATTATGTAGTAGATTGCAAATGAACCTCTATATCTCACCCTAAACAAAACTCAACTCAAAGTGTATCAAACACCTAGGCATTTGACCAGAGATCCTGCTCATACTATAAGAAAAAGCAGGCCCAACTCTCCATCATATGGTTCAGGAACAGACTTTCTCAATAAGAATTCTAAAGCACAAGAAATAAAATTAAGAATCAATAGATGGGATGGAATCAAACTAAAATCTTTTTCAATGCAAAGGAGAAAAATCAAGAACATGAACGGGGGGCTACACAATGGGAGAAAATCTTTACCAGCCACACCTCAAATAGAGCATTAATCTCCAGGATATACAAAAACCACCAAAAACACAAATAACCCAATCAACAAGTGGGCAAAGGAACTGAAAAGGCACTTCACAGAAGAAGAAATATGATTGTCAGCAAATCTATGAGAAAATGCTCAATAGCAATTAGAGAAATGTAAATTAAAACTGTACTGAGATTCCATCTCACTGCAATCAGAATGGTAACTATCAAGAATACAAATAACGATAAAGGTTGGTGAGGATGTGGGGAAAAAGGTTCACTAATACATTGCTGGTGGAGCTGTAAATGTGATTAAAATTAAAATAGGTTGTACTTCATGTATGTATAATATGTCAAAATATACCCTACTGTCATGTCTTTCTAAAAACAACAAATAAAAAATAAAATAAAACATTAAAACTCTAAGAAAAATTCTCCTTTAATTACATTGGCTAATTCATGTTTGACTATATGGTTAAGTATAAAAAAGTCTATTTTGATTGACAAATTTGAATGAACTTTTGAACTTCATCAAGAAAAACAAATCAGTTATTGATGTTATGGCTTTCAAGATTCCATCATAAAAAGCAACACTGGTAATGCTAAGAAGATAAATGAATCTCCAGGCACACTGACTGCATGCCCATAATCCCAGTGGCTAACGATGCTCAGTCAAGAGGATCGCCAAGTTCAAAGCCATCCTCAGCAACTGAGTGAATCCCTCAGCAACTTAGCAAGGCTATGTCTCAAAATAAGAAATAAAGATGGCTGGGATGTGGCTCAGTGGTTTGAGTGATCCTGTGTTCAATCCCTGGTACAAAATAAATAAACAAAAGGGTAAATGATCAATTTTAATTAGGTTATTTTAAAACTGATTTTAATTCTAGAATGCCCACCAAGATAAAAATGATTTTATTTTATGTTATGATAAAATCAACACTAAAAGGACTGCCCCTTATGTCTCTAAACCATGAATAACAGCTTGTATTCTTCTAAACAGCAGACTAAATTTAACAACCCCTCACTAGAAGGGTCATTTAAATGTCTAGAATAAAGCTTCTAGGTATATACTTACTCTTATTTCCAAATTAATGGAAGGAGTAATTGGAAATATTTATAGTCTGTTGAAGAATTAATGTGAATGATGTGGATGAAGAGATAACATTGATAACAAAGTTTTTCATAAAAATCTACAGGATGAAATAGAAGTATCAAATCCAACCAAAGAAAGAACTATCACTTTAGAAAATAACATCAATAAAACAACAAGGTCTGTAAAATACATAAAGGAAGGCTTTATTTTGCATGGCTCTGAAGCTATAAGTGCCAGTGAGTATGGTGCCAAATTGCAGCTTTGGGGTGCTGCCTTTACTTGAGAGGATGCTGCTTTGTCGTCCTGTAGGCCTACTTACTTCTCTGCATTTCTTCTCTAAGTGTGCTGCTCTCAACTTGCTTCCAACTCTCTCATCCTAATTTGAAGACTTTTCAAATGACAATTTTTTTTTAAAATATTTATTTTTTAGTTGTAGGTGGACAGAATATCTTTATTTTATTTTATGTGGTGCTGAGGATCGAACCAGTTCCTCCTGCGTACTGGGCAAGCATGCTACCACTGCGCCATAATCCCAGACCCTCAAATGACAATTTTTAAGGAGTTAAATCCATACTCTGTCACTCCATACAAAGTATTCTCTAGACAAATTTCCTCTGAATACACTAAATTAATGTGTAACATTTTTAGCATTTATTTTTCTTTACTTTCTTTTGATACCTACTAAATTATAAAATTATTTCAGGATTAAACATAATTTCAGATTTTATTTTATATGAAATCTCATCTGCTTTGTAGTGACCCATACTGCCAAACAGTTGTTTTCTTTATGTTTTAATATGTAATTTAATATGCATTTTATCCTCCCACCATATTAAAATTTAGAGACATTGAGAGCAGAGCCTTTATTATAGATGCTCAACCCTCATTATCTGTGGGAAGATCAGTTTCAGGATCCACTCATCTTGAATATAAAATCTGTGGATATTCAAGGCCCTTTTATAAGATGGTGCAGTATTTTCATATGATCAATGAATATCCTCCCTTATGCTTAAATCATCATTGATTACTTATAATACTTGAAAATATAAATGCTTGTCTTAATAGTTGTTATGCTGCATTGTTAAGGAAACAACAAGAAAATAGGTCTGTAAATGTTCTTTATAAATGCAATTTTTTCTGAATAATTTCAATTGACATTTGGTTGAATTCAAAGATGCAGAGCCCACAGAAACTGAGAGCTGACTGTATCTAAATTTAAACTTACAGTAGGTGAGAGCAGAAGTTGCATATTCTCTGTCTCTCTCTCTCTCATATATATGTATGTGTGTGTGTGTATATAATATTCCCACCTACTCTAAATCTTAAATTTCTAAATAAGTATAAATATTCTTTTCATTGTACATAATATAGTTGTTACCATTTGAATTTCACCAAATAATGTCATCAAAGGAAAACTGACTAGTTGAACACAATCAACTCTGAGGGGCTGAAAAAACAGCAACAACACAATGATTGTTGTCTTAAGTCACTGAGTTCTGGGGTGATTCATTAGGTCACAATAAATATCTGAGGCACACACTATTAAAAATTTTATATTATTGTATCCTTCATTTACAGATAATATTTACATGTCCAAATATTTTAGATCTTTGTAAACATTTCACCTCAAAGTAATTTTATTTTACACTGATAGAAATTTCCTTAAGTTACTGTTACCAGAAGAACACATAATTTTGAAGTAACAAAAACACTATTAGTAAAAGTAATGTTAATGAAATGACAAATGATTTAGCCAGAGTCACAAATGCAAAACAGATTTTATTTACGTGCATTTTAACTCCTGTTATGAAAAAAATAAAATTTCTTATGCTTAAAAAATTGTTTGCAATCTAATAAACATTGCATAAGAATACATACAAATATTTCTGTTCTTATTATTATAATTGGAATAATTTTGAAAGGTTAGTTTAGCTTTGAGAGCTTAATTATGATTCACATCATCCTGGAAATACAATGTGCTCTTCAGAAAATTTTAAGTATATTTTGCTACTAAAAAACTGGATATTTTTCATATAAACTTTTCATACTCTTAAAATTTAATTAACATATTTTATAGCAATGCAAAATAAAGAATGGACTTAGCTATATTTGGATACTCATAGTCACTGACCAAGTTGCTCAAAGTTACCTACTACTACAAGAAAAACCAAAGTCCTTATCAAACATTAATATATTTGACAACCTGAATGTGTGCTAATTCTAAAAATTGTCTGCCCTATTGTTACAAGTTCTACCATTTGTGTCAAAATGTAGAAAAATTGAAGAGAAATAACATCATAACTTAGGAGAGAACCTATAAAATGGATTAATGATCTATAGAACATTTCCTGTGCACATTAACAGAAATGATACTGATAGAGTACTCAGTTAACTTTTTATTTGAACTCAGGGCACTCAACCACTGAGCAACATCTCCAGCCCTATTTTGTATTTTATTTAGAGACAGGGTCTCACTGAGTTGATTAGGGCCTCACTTTTTGCTGAGGCTGGCTTTGAACTCAAAATCAGCCTGCCTCAGTCTCACAAGCTGATAGAATTACCAGCATGTGCCACCACAACCAGTGCTATAAAATCTTTTGTACTTTTAAGAAAATAATACAATATCTTATTTTTAGATTTCTAAAAGTAAAACTAAAACAATACACTGACTTACTACTCTCTATATAAAAAAGCACATCATATTGTAAGGAAAAAATTTGAGGTGGGAATTATTATTGTCATTTGCCACCAGAAATCCATCAAACTAATCTTTCAAAATAACATGCTTTTCTTTGGATAGAATAAGAAATAATTTGTAGACTTCTATAAACAAAGTGGAGATTAATTTATAGTTTCAATATTTTGTGTTCTTCTACCAAACAAAATAGAACTAGAACACATAATTTATACAACTTTCCTAAACCATGCATTGTCATACTGTAAACTAAAGAGAATTTGAACAATATCTGTCTAATGAGACACTTGTGAATTTTAATTATGCATTAAAGAACTCTTCTCTGCAATGCTGTAGCTCCTTTAAATAAATTTTACTTGGAATCTTTTATCTCTCCATGAGACTAGATTTTATTTGATTTAATTATTCCCTAAACATGTTATGCCTAATATAATTTTCTTTAAATGTAAAGTGGATTCTGTGTTATTGGTAGTAATGATGATTTTTTTGTTTATATAGTACCAGGACATTTTGACTTGGTTTTAATATTTAATAAATAATCAATATATCACTGACCAAATGTGAAGCAAATAAAACAATTGAGAATGTATTGTTTTAAAAAAATTTATGAGTAATAGAAAATTTCTGCAGAGTTACATCATTGGCCAATATATATATATATACGTGTATATATAAATTGATATATATATATAGAAGTAATATGCATATATATAGATAGAAACTGCATATCATATTTCCATGTATAAATAAAAAATTCATTCTCCATTTACCAAGATACTAAATCAGAGTGAAGTTTATATGTACAAAAATATATATTTATTTATAAATTTCTATTTATATATATTTCTAATAAGAATTCTTTACCCATAGTATAGAAAAAGAATAAGAATAATTTAGACTCATTCATCAAATATGTAGTCAGAAATCTACATATAGTAAAGATAATACTGTAGGTTACTTTGATGTCAAATATAAAGCCTACATGTTCAAACATTCTCAAGACACAAAAGATATTATTTAATTGATGAAATAAAGCACCGAATTTTGCAACTTAATTTTGAAATATTTCTGCTTTCTGTTATGGAAGCCTTCAGTAATTACTCATCTGCTGAGTGGATTGAATTATGTGGGGTTAAAACAAAAAAAAGCTTTACATTTTCTCAATTGGTCTCCAACTGGCTATTAGAATCTTTCTTTTTACCCTGAGGGGACAGATTTCTGAATTAAGGGGCCAGTCTCCCCTAAGGATAATCCCTGTCATGTATTTTCCTAGCAGCATCATTTAGTTTAAAAGGAAAAGAAAACACATTCTCTTGTATAGAGTTCTCTCTTTGTATGTTTCCTCTGAAAAGTCTGTTTCTCAATGAAACACTTAGCCTCTCTTTTAAGTAGGTTGAGAAGTATGATAATCATCTTTCTGTCACTGTGACAAAATATCTGAGAAAAATGAATTTAATGGAGGAAATTTTATTTTGGCTCAGAGTTTCAGAGGTTTCAGTCCATTGTCACTCAGCTCTGTACTGTCTGGGTCTCTTGTGAGGAAAAACATGATGGTAAGGAAGATATGATAAAATCTGGAAAGCCGTATGGAGATTCCTTAGAAAACTTGGAATGGAACTACCATTTGACCCAGCTATCTCATTCCTTGGTCTATACCCAGAAGACCTAAAAACAGCATACTACAGTGACGCAGCCATTTCAATGTTTATAGCAGCTCAATTCACAATAGCTAAACTATGGAACCAACCTAGATGCCCTTCGATAGATGAATGGATAAAGAAACTGTGGTATATATACACAATGGAATATTACTCAGCAATAAAAGAGAATAAAATTATGGCATTTGCACGTAAATGGATGGAGTTGGAGAATATCATGCTAAGTGAAGTAAGCCAATCCCAAAAAACCAAATGCTGAATGTTCTCTTTGATAAGTGGACACTGATCCATAATGTAGAGGAGGACACGGGAAGAATGGAGGAATTTTGGTCACAAGGGTGGGAAAAGGGAGGGGGCATGGGGACAAGCAAAGATAGAGGAATATGATGGACATCATATCCCTAACTTTATGTATGACTGACTGCATGTATGTTGTGATTCTCCATCACATACAACCAGAGAAATGAAAAGTTGTGCTCCATCTGTGTACAATGAATCAAAATGCACACTGCTATCATGTATACTTGTCGATTAAATAAATTTTAAAAATTAAAAAAAAAATAAAACTGCTCCCTCTAAAATGGCTGAAAAGCAAAAAGAGATAGATGAGAGGCTGGAAATCCAATACCCCTTCAAATGACCTATCAATGTAACCTTTTTATACTAGGCCAAACCTCCTAAAGATTCTACCACATCCCAATAGAAAATTAAGCTAAGGATCCATCAATGATCTGGTTAAAACTCATGGTCTGATCACTTCCCAAAGATTTCCAACTTTACATACTGATGTATTGCAGGCCAAGCCTTCAACACATTAGATTTTGGCAGGTGGGACATTTAATATTCAACCCGAAAGAGGAAGAGAGCATTGTAGAGGAAAAGGGGAGGTAACAGAAGTGAAAGAGTAAGAGCAAAGAAAGTCAGAATGGAATTAACCCCTATGTTAAGAAAGTATAGGCATGTAGTACTCGGATTCTCATTTTGGACCCTTTCTCAGAACCCCTGGAGAGGAGGGGTAAAATACCATTTACCATTTTGTCAGATTGGTTTTTGACAATGAATCATAAGCTTGAATTAAGGGGAAAGTTAAGAAAGATAATGGAAGGAAACATTTTGCATTTCGAAAGAATCAGGTTGTGGTGTCCCTTGAGGTGATCAAAGCATTTCCATCAAAGTGTTTTAGTTTCAAACACTGTTTCTGTTACCATTTATGACTTGAATTGAGCAGAAAATTGTGTTTTATTTTTACCTAGTAAATGATGTTTCATTTCTTATAGCTGGAATTTGCTTTGACCCCAATACCTTACTTTTAAAACATTTTAATTCTTGTACAATACAAACAAATACAACTAACATATAGGAAGTATAATATCTAACATATTGCATGATGAATAAATTTTATTTATTTGCTCAAGTTTCTGTTTAAGAAGAATCTATTTTTGTAGAAGTGTTGAGAAAGTCCAGGGCTAACTATATAAAATAGAAATTCCCTTCATTCAGGGTTAATATATTTTTATCTTGTAATTATTTAATAAACTATGAAAAAATATAAGCCAAGATATTATATAATTACTTCTTTCAATAAGATATGCATATTAAAAGGATTTAGTACAAGTTGAAACATTTTACACAATTACATTGAATATTTTATCATCATCAGTATGAAATACATAAATCATCTCTAGGAACTGTGATTATTTAAAATGACTCTAAGGTATAGTCCTTGTTTTCAAAACTTACATTTTGGTTAAGGAGCCTACATGAAAATAGTAATTATAATACTGAAAGTCTAATTATGGTTACAGAAGGACATTGAACTTGCGATTTCAAATGCATGAACACTAAGGAAATACATATGAAAGTGATAGCACTTAATTTGGGTTAAAGCATGGAAACAACTCAAATGAAGTCTTGAATTTACATCGTGTGACAACTTGCAGAGTTGGGACTGCATAAATACTGCCATTGAGCATAAAATCATTAATAGGCAACATGTAAACTAAAGAACATGGCAGCATATCCAATAGCATTTTATTTATAGACATTGATGTTTCAAATTCACTTAATATTCACATATTACAATATTTATCCTCCTTTTACATTTTTTTCCAACCATATAAAAATGTAAAAACCACTTTTAACTCATGAACCATGCAAAAGTAGGGTGGTCTATATTTTGCTTATGCATGTACTTTACATACTATATTTCAAGGAGTAACATGAGTGAGTAGAAATATTAATGCCAAGTTGTTAATTCTTTTGTTTTTATATGTACTTCTCAAGTAGATTCATAGAAGATTTAGCAACTGATAAAAATAAAACACATTATTATTTTTTTATAGCAGTGTCATAATTATCAAATCATTAGCAGTTTGAATCCTTACCCTTTCTTTATGCAACAGTTTTGTGGGTAAGTCCAGTTCAACTGGACTATCTGCTTACTATCCGTAAGACCAAAACCAAGGTTTTGGCCTTATGAACTCTTGTGTTGATATTCTGAGTATGAATCCATTTTTAGTTTCAGTTGAGATAAAAGGATCCATTTCCTTGCTGATGTCAGAATGAATTCCCCATTTTCTTGGGGATATCACCTCCATTCTTTCTCATATAGCCTTCTCTATCTTGAAACCACCAAATTGTGCCAAAGCCTTCTCATGTTTTTTTTTTTTTTTTGGTACCAGGGATTGAACTCAGGGGTACTCAACCACTGAGCCACATCACCAGCCCTATTTTGTGTTTCATATAGAGACAGGGTCTCACTGAGTTTCTTAGCCCCTCGTCATTGCTGAGGCTGGCTTTGAACTCGCGATTCTCTTGTTTCAGCTTCCCAAAGTGCTGGGATTATAGGCATGCACCACTGTGCCCAGCTTCTTCTTATGTTTTGATTCTCTCTGCCTTCTTCTATCTTTCTCTATTCACCAGCTCTGAAAAACAATTCTGATCCACATTATTAGATTATGCTTATCAAGCTAACCTACTCTTTTAAGGTTAACTGTATCAGGTAACTTAACAGTTGTGATGGTAATAGCTCATCATGTTCACAGATTCAGATGATTGCAGTCTGAACCTTTTCAATTCTTCCCAATATTAATACTCATTTGAGGGACTTCAATAAAGGGTATGTGAAGTAGGCAGATAAACTGAGAAGAAAGATTAATATGTGGAAAATCCAGATGGTGCCATGGATCCAATTTTGTCAGATTAGCAAACGAAAGAAAGAAAAATATGAGCAGGCAATCACTTCTTAATGTTCACAAATTAACCAAAAATTATGGTTCCCTTTACTAGGGCTGGATAGCAAATCACCCTAAAATCTTTTCATGTGAAAATGATCATTCATTATGTCATGGATTCCTTGGGTCTAGAATTCTCACAGGTTGCTATGGGGAAGATTATCTTTGAGCTATAGGATCTGGGACTTCAGGTGGAATAGTTTAAGATTGGGATTTGGAATCATTTGAATTCTTGTTTGCTGTCAGCTGGGACTTTTGGCTAATAAACCTACGTGCAGTCTAATTTGGCTAATATACCTACGTACATTCTCCATTTGGACTGGATTTCCTTAATAGGTCTGGGGATGTGGCTCAGTGGTGGAGTATCCCTGAGTTCAATCCTGGGTACGAAAAAAAGAAACAAACAAACAAACAAAAACATGGCAGCTGTGTTTTGAGGTCATGCATCTCACGAGGGAAGGAAAAATAAATCTTTTTAAATTTCACGGTGCTTTTTATAACCCAGCCTTGGAAGTTATACTGTCCTTATACTGCAATGGAAAATGAGCTTTGCCACTCAGAATAAGAGAAGGGGAATAGTATCTACCTTTTGAAAGATGAGAAAAACTTCCAGAAGAGCATCAAGGATTATAAACATTGCAATGGACATTTTGGGGAAAAATGGGTCTGCTATGTTTATTGTTCAAGAACAAGCAGGATTCTGTATCATGTTAATACAAGAAATACAAAAGCTAATAAGAACATACATATTACAGTAAAATAACTGTAATAACAAAGAAGTGTTAAGATATTCAATGTTTGTTAAAATGTATATGAATCCAAGCATTTTGTAGAGTTGTAAAGAATGATAGTATAAAGAAAAAAAATGAAAAGGGATTCCACTATTAAAATGAATGCCTATAATTAACAAGTTTGTTCATATAGCAAATGTTTTTAATGTTGGACATGGGACATATTCCTAGATTTTTTATGTTTTAATCAATTTTATTAAAGTATTCCCATTGACATAGGTAATAATATTTTTAAATGATGTTCTAAAGGCAAGTTTGACGTTTATTCATCCCCCTTTTTTTACAAAGAATTTTCTTCTTCAAAATGTATAATTCTTTTGATCAGTCATTCACAGTTGAGTGTCTTCCTTTTGTTCAACAAATCCTCACCAGATACCTTGCATGATGCCATGGAGCAGCTAAACTGGGAGATCTCAGCTTGCTACAGACAGTGGGGTTGGCTACAGACCTCAGAAGGACATGTTATCCACTTTCTGTTCAACAGAGCTGTTTCCCTTTTGACACAGTCTCACAAAAGGACAATGTTTTAACCCTAAGATAAACTTATACCACTGAGGGTTTAGAGGAAATAGATCTGCACAACTCCCAATAAATAGAAAAATCATCATTTCTAGTTCAAAAAATATCTGAAGAAAGACAATTTGAAGAGAAAAAATTAGTTCACTGTGAATTCAGATCATACAATGAGTTATAATGAGTTATAAATTTCTCTTACATAGCGTTCATATACATAAGTAAGTATTTAAGTAGGAAACTCAATTCAATAAAGAATTCAGGCATAAACATTTAGTTTCAATTTACAAAGAGACTGTGGCAAAAATGTTTGCTAATACTATAATCTATTTTCCTACTTTTCTATAGGAAACAAATTGTATTCTGTGCATTCTCCACCATTATGCACTTCAGGTGCTCTTTTCTTATTTAAGATTTTCAATTCCTAATTTTTTTTAGTTAATCAATAAGCATGACATTTAAGAACATAAGTTATGATCCTTATTACATAGTTATTGTTAAAATTGTGCTTTCTAATATGATCATGTAAACCTATTGGTTGCACTAATTATGGTGTTCTTTGAGAGAGTTGTTATGTTATGACCACTATCAGTTCGGGATCCCTGATCTCTTTAGCTGAAAAGCTTTTTCATATTTAGCCAATTAGTAAATTATTTTACCTTTTTTTTTTTTTTTGGTGTGTGCATGGAAAATAAAAACATCCCAAAATAAAGTTTTGGTTGATTTAACTGGAGAGAAAAATGTGAAAAAAATATAACATCCTTTTCTAAAATTCCTGTGCAATTCTCACATCACCATAGTTGTAGCACTTAAGTTGGCCAGGGGACAAATTGAGAATGTGTAACATTAAAATATTATTTTAGAAAACTTTGAAAAAAGAAAAGTAGATAATACTTTAGTCCAGAATCTAGCAATTTACATCACAATTATTAACCAGCAACGTAAAATTTCATGTGACTTGCTATTCACTGTAGTCCTTGTTATTAGCACACAAACTACATAAGTAATGCTCACCATCATTATTAGATCAACTCAGTGCATGCTAATGGTGACATCTACATATATATCCATTCTCTGTACACTTTGATATATTTAACAACCTACACAAGCACCAAATCTTCACTTGAATAACATCAACCTATTTACTAGAACTATTAATTTTATTATTATTTTTAAGTTTGTCAGTTAACCATTTATAAATATAATTCAATTGTAGGTTTCTCTGCCTACAATTATCTTCCACTATTTCCATATAGCTCCTCTCATACTTCATTCAGGTTTACTCAAAAAGACCTCATTTGTTTTCTATTTATTAATTTTTCCATAACACTTTTCTCCACCAGACAGATTAGACATACATTCATTATTTATTTTATTATCAGTCGTCTGCCATTAAAAATTAATGTTAAAGAGTGAAGATAACTTGGCTGTGATATTTGTTGTTTCCACAGTATCTTTAAGAGTGGTTAGTAACTAGTAAAAATTGAACAAATATTTAGATAAAGAAGAGTGGAAAGGAAGGAGAACTGGAGGGAGAGAAGAGGAAAGGAATCATAGAAATACATGCTCTAGGGCTGGGGTTATGGCTCATTGGTAGAGTGCTTGCCTCTCATGAGTGAGGCCACATAAAAAGAAATAAATAAAGATATTGTGTCTATCTACAACTCAAAAAAAAACTCTAAAAGAAAAAAAAAAGACATACATGCTCCAATTTTGTGGGAATAGTTAAATAACAAATAAGTGGCACATTTTTAAAGAAATGTGGCAATAAGCAAATAAGCATAAATAAATATGAATAAATAATATTAGGTATAAAATTGAATTTATATATAAACAAATATATATAATAAACATACATATATATGTATATAAATATAAATAAACTCGCAGTGAGTTGTACAAATATATTTGCATAGTATGTGGCACTAAGGAATTTTTTTTTAAATATTTATTTTTTAGTTGTAGGTGGATAGAATATCTTTATTTTATTTTATGTGGTGCTAAGGATTGAACCCAGTGCCTCCTGCATGCTAGGTGAGCACGCTACCACTGCGCCATAACCCCAGCCCCACTATGGAATTTTTTATGAAAGAGATTAAAAGAAATTGGAACTTAAATATGACCAACACAAGCAGAATAGTAGACAAGGTCCTATTGGAAATATATGGGGATAGGGCACAGAATCCAAACCAGTGGCAAAAGGAACACTAAGTTTATACAAACTTCTTTTACTAAGAATTGGAAAGTCAAGAACCAAGTTAGAGTAAAAGGATGAATTGCACAAAGGTAAAAAAAAAGATTGTGTATTTTTTTTCTTAATCTGTCATGGTACTTGTTTCAACATAACATTTTATTTGTAATTATGGCTTCCAACTCTCTGGGGCAACATGACATAGGTTGGTTTTCCTACTTCTCTTTGAGCAAAATTTGTTACACTTTCAACACGAAGAAAGAATAAAATTGCCCCAAGAAAATAGCCCTGACCAATTCAGCCTAGGCAATATTTATTCATAGGTTATCTTGTATAATGGTGCAAAGACTTACATGAGGTTATGGACAAAGTTTAATTTCTACTGGGGTGAATTTACTTATATTTCTATTTCTGTGTAGTGTATTGAATTGTAGAGATAGTTTTTTTCCATTTTTCTTAAAGTACTATAAGTTTCCTTTTCTGAGAAAAATGGCCCCACAAATGTGTTTTTAGTATTGGCTTTTATTTACTCACAAAATATAGTTTATTATATTTTCAAATTTAATTTTTAAAATCACTGTTATTTCTCAAGATTATCTTTAAATATCTATTTTGATTTATCTCCAAAAGAAGCAAAATATTTTTTATATATCCTATCACATCCTCACACCAAAATAATGAAACTAGTGGCTAATATTATTATCTTTGCTTCAAGATAGAGATACTACCTTTAGTTATTTTTAGGTCAGTGCCAAAGGAGAAATGACAAAGTAATTAACAAAATTCAAGTCAAAAGAAGTTTGGGTTTCATTTTCTACATGTATTTTTTTTCTATTGTTTAAAAAAATCTAAAAATAAAAGCCACTCTCTCCTCTTCTTATAGGTAAAATGAAGTAAAGTATAATTTGTTCTTAATATTGTTAAAATATTGCCACTGCCTATAAGATATTTTATATCATTAATTTTACTTGCATAAATATTATTAGAGGATTATAACATATTTTAAAGCAAGTGACTGCATATTCAAATCTCTCAGTTTCACTTAATCATATCTAAACCTATATGCAATGGCATGTTATGGTAAATTTTACATTTTAGTTACGAAAACTACTTCTTCCATTAGTAAAAATGTGACAAGAGCAATAAGATTAATTTGATGATTTTTAAAGTACTAAGTAGGAGGTATCTATCTCTTTCTTTAATATGTTCAAGGTATCTATTCATTTTTAATTATTAGAATCAGTCCAGTAACTTAAAGCATTCCTATTGGTCTTCTTCCAAACAGATAGTCCTAGTGATATTATTGCCAAGATAGGGAATTCAAATTCCATTATCTCCCATTATCTTACAAAGCATTTTACTTGTGCTAGCTTTAATTAAGTTAAAATCTGTTTCACTTACATTACTGATTAAAACTAATTGAGTTTGTTGCTTAATCCTATCAAGAAAGTCTTCTATTGCTTAGAATAGGTTCATTCCCAAATAGAATTGTTATGGAGTAGGAGTGAGTACAATAACATGACTATATTTTATTTCATCTATTTTATTAATATATTCTTTGAACTTATGACACTTTGGAAAATTTGTCACATTCAAATCCTATAGAATGTTACATTTAGCAATAGTAACTATTCATAGCGATAACAATCTTTGCAATTTCATGAAAAAAAAATTGACAAAATGGAAGTTTTAGTTTGTTTCAAGTCAGACAATATACACTGGCCTGCTTTACCCTCTTATTGTTTAGTTTTTAAAATGTGTTTCTGCAATTTAGAACAATTATTAACAAATGCTCAAAGCACTGAATTGTAAAATGTTATATAAGATATTAAATATTCTACACAATATATGTCATAAATGTATTGGCTAAATTTTTCAAGAACCAAGAAAAATTAAAATACAGGAACTATTCATTTTTCTTTTCTGAATTATAAAAAATAAGACTTTAAAACCAATAAATGATGCTCCAAATTTACAATTGATGCTATTTTACAAATTTTCCAGCTTGTGTACTTCAACCCTTGTACTGTAGCCAAATCTCATAGGAACTCTTTTAATCTTTTGCAACCACTGAGAAGATGGCAAAAATTTAATCCTCAAAGCCAAGTAGATCTAGGATAAAACACAAGTCCCAAACTCACTGGCCTGTGGCTCACAGTTGGCTGAAGTCAATGAATTCACTCTTGGGCTTCTCTTGCCTTCAGCTCTGTCCAAGGGCAGTTTATACCTCTGGCAGAGATATAATTTGTTGATAGTCAAGGGGGAATAATAAGATCTAAGTCAGATCTTTGCAGCTATCATTGATATAATTTTCACAATTATGATAGCATGATATTTTTTAAAGATGCAGTGCTATCTTGACAGGTTAGGATTGAACACTCAGTTTTCATGGCTTCTTGTCAGTTGAGATATTACTATGAAGTGGGTGTGAAATTTATGCTAACTTGCTAGTTAAATAAGAACAGCTAATTATATAGCTCACATAATGCTCACAAAGCTGTTATTGGATGATTCACACTGATAATTTTAAAAGACAGCACAACTCAATTTCTTTTGCTAAACCATATTCTCCCAAGGAAAGCCCATTGACAGTATTGGTTATGAACATAAAGAATATGTGATACAAACATTAAAGAATGGATTCTATTTTGGTAGCTGGGCAGCATGTTATCATTATGCCTACTCTGTGCTCTATGAGAGAACAAGAAAAGCTGGTTCACTAGGAAGTTTTAGAGAATGTTGTGTAGTGAAGCTTTCCAGTGTGACTATTTATAAATGTAGCATGTTTTTAAGTTTTCAGAATATGAGGAGCTTACTTGGACAATGAACAAGCAGCAGACTAAATGTAGCAGTGAGTTCACTGCTCTTAAATTTCATCTTCAATGAAGTTTGATATAAAGAGAATATTTTTTTACTACATGTTGCTATCAATTATGGAAAACATCAGTGATAGTTCAGTCAGACTGATCAGACTACCTTCACGTAAAATTAATGTCATATTATTGAAATGACATCAAAAGAGAAATGAAGTACCGACAGCAATTTGCTAGTTGTTATGTTTTATAAATAAATTCAGTGTACTAAAAGGAGTCTATATCCTCAGTGAGAGATATTTGCTTGCCCTCTCAAAAGGTTAAGATAAATAATGACAGAGAAGAACTTGCCCATATATGACATTCGTCGAGTGGCAAATGTATGAAAATAAAGACTTTGTGAAACCCGACAGTACCTGTAATCAAAACTATTTAGGAGACTGAAGCAGGAGGATTGCAAGTGCAGGCCAAGCTAGGCAATTTGGTAAAATTCTGTCTTGCCAAAGCTCTTAGCTAACATGTATGAAGTCCAGGGTAGAATACCTGGTAAAGGTGGCCAGGGCAGTCTGTGAGCAAGGTCTTTATTGGAGTTGAATTATATTTAAAAACACTCTTTCTTATATAATTATTTTCAATGCATATTGTGATATTTAATAAAAATTACAAGATTAGATATGTAGTACTTTTTAAATGCAAATATATGGATTAACATGGTCATTAAGCAAAATCATTGTTCTGTTTTAAAATATTTGTCATATGGCATTTGAACATTTTAAAATGTGTGTCTTCAGAGTCTGAAGAAAATACTGAGAATATAGAAAATTAGAAGTGAATTACTCAAATGTAAGTTAACAATGTAACTAAATTTACAATGATTTTTCAAACATTACTTTCTGTATTAAACATAAGCTTCCTAATTTGCCATTTTCATTCTAAACTGCAGTCTCATTTAAAATGTTTAATTTATTTTTAAGTCATGTAGACATTTCTAAAATTAGTTCAGGAAAAATAATTGTTAATTATTATATATTTAAAAATAATCCTTGTATGTAGAACCTCATTTTCTGCATTTCTAATGAGTCTTTCCTAAGACTACTAGTGCTCTATTGTTGTGTTACATCTCTTAGAGTCTTCACAACTAAGTAATTCCCTATGTATCAGTGAATGACAATAATTCTGTGCTGAATTTCATTATCTCCAGTTCTAAGTAATTCAGTGGAGAGTAAAGATGTATCCTAGATGTACTTTCCTCCAAGCAATGCCATATACTACAGTCACTCAAAACCTCAGAGACCAGTGGCTCAGCAGTATCTAGCTCAAGCTGGCTATATGCCTGTAGCAGCATTAACTTTTGATTTTTGCTGGTGCTTGTTTTCTATTTTTAATATTATACATGAGTGACAGAATCCAGACTGTCACAGAAAAGGTAATATACAGATATCATGGGATCCGTGACTCTATTGCAACCTTTCTTCATTTCCTTTGCCCCTTCTTAAACATATAATTTATATTAAGAATTATGATGAAAACATCATCCTTTAATAATTCTTAGAAGTTTGAGAGGACAGTGAAAGTCAGGGTGGAGAGAAAACCTTTAAAAGAATGATTTACAGTAAATAAAAGTGCTGTGTAGCTCTGAACCTACGACTTTTGTCTATCTGTGTTTGGTGATTGAAGACTAGTTTTACTGTTATTGTAGATTTTGTCTTACATCGAAAAATATACCCATAAACTTAGAGCAGTCATAATGGACTCTTGTTAATCTCAGAATAAAAGAATGATGAAATTTAAATATCCCTTAAATTCTTCACTTTTTAAAGGCATATTAAGCTAAAATTCAACCAATAATTTATAATAGAATTGAGAGAAATAGTTCCTGGGATAGTAGAAAATAATATCCACAGATATATTTGAATGTGCATAGTTACACATGAAATGAAATATAGCAACACATCATGAACTCAGCTTAAAAAGTAATTCTGCACAGGCAAAATAATTGCTTTAATATTCCTTTACTAGAACATAATTTTATATTATTTTCTTTTGATTCTTCACTAAAAGATTTTACTTTTAATTTGTTGATGTTTTCAATAAATTTAGTAATTTCATTCCCTATACATAAATATGATTCAAGGAAAAATTAAAAGAGAGGAAAAATACAGATAGAAAACAAAATACACAATTAGAAAGTGATCATTGACCACAATAAAACATGAAAACACTAATACACAATAAACCAGCAATCTGATACAATTTTGCACAAGATTAATAGTTCTGAACCATATGATTGACCTCCAGGCTGTAAATGCAGTAATTTCAGCATGATTGCATAATTGTTTCTCAATATTACAATATTTAAGAATGATTACAACACTTTTCCTGAAACATTTGAGCTAAATATATGGCTCTGACTCTATATTTGCCTAATACAAACATATTTTCTTGTTAATATTTTCTGAATAAATATTAAAGTGTCTAGCTTAGTAACAAATTTGAAATAATCATCTCAAAAGAGAGAAGAAAAAAGTTCATGATTCTCTTAATATTTATTTGCCAAATAATGAGTTTGGAAAATTTCCATCTGATGTATGATAGCCTATAAGTAGTTACTATATTTTTTTGTAAATATTCCATGAAAGTATTAGGATAATTCATAAAAATTTAGTGTTTAAAAGTGTCTCAATGATTGAAGCAAAATATATTAATGACAACTTTTGAGCACTATCAGGAGGGACCGACTAGTGGGTGGATGCCTCCATAATGTAGCCCTTGAGTAGGAAACTCCCAAGCTAAGAATAATTTCAGCAGACTTCCATTCTGTTATGCTATTAAAGCAGAAGACGGTAGGGTGGACATTGGTAGAGTCATCAACTACAAAGCAAGACCTTAGACAGAGGACATTCCTAGGAAATTTCAAGACAATTCTAGTGTTGTTATAGAAATCTCTGTAGCAGAAATCCACAAGATGGCCTCACACAAGGAAGAAGCCTCAGGATGGCCTCAGGCATTGTTCCATAGAAAGGAACAAACAGCATATATGATCAGAATATTCTTCCATTAGTTTCTTATCATCTCTTGGTTCTTGTTTTCTTTGCACTGTGATTTCACGTTTTTGTGTTGTAAATTTCTTCCTCCCCTTGGTTAACAGAGATAGTCACTTGAAGTCATTCTGGGCGAAATCACTTCACATTTCTAAAATGGGCCCTCAAAAGCAATACCTGTCTTAAATGGTTGTAGCAAAATAGAATTGGAAAAGACTTTCATTATCTTGGCAGAGTTTATATATCTCTAGCTGAAGAAATCACTATGGTCCAAAGAACATGAAACCAGAATTAGGAAGTCTAAGTTAAATATTCTCTTCTTGAATGGTGTTTGGGAACAGAGCAGTATCTGTACCAGGTTAACAAGTGGGAGGAGAGCAATGTTCAAAAGAAATGCTAGGCAGGTGCAAATTTTGTGCATTTTACCATCACTTGAAACAATGGTGCTTAGGGAAAAAAATAAACATATGCTTTAAATGGAAAGGAGACTATTTGGCCCTTTACAGGAGAAGATCACAAGCCCATGTATTATGTAAGCTGCTGAGAGAGAGACTGAGTAGGTAGGAAAATATATAAGAGAACAAAATTAAAACAAACAAAAGTGATCTATTGCAAACACTGAATCTCAAATAACCAAATTCTACTACAATAACAGTAACATTACTGTTGAATGAAATTTATTAACACTTATGCCATGCACAGCATGTGATATAATTTATCTCATCCAATTTTAAACAGAAACTCAATGAGATAGATGTTATTATCCCAATGTAACAAATAACAAGACTAAAATTTTCCTAGATTTATTAACTTGCCCAAGTTCATAATTAGTAGAAGCAAGGGTCAAGATTCACAGCCTAATTTGATTTTCAATGCCACTTTTTAACTAAATAGCATATTAAACTTTTTTTTGTTTCTCTAAGCAAGAAATGTGCATTTAAAATCTGTATGCTCATTTGCTATGATTTCATATGTCATACGGTACATGAATAAGTAGATCATTTTTTATTGACATATTACTAGATTCATTCATTCTTTCATTAAAAATATATGAGCAGAGGGTCTTAGAAATGCTAGCTATTGCTTTGATCATCAATACTGAAGAATTTATATGCTGATAAAACGAATAAGATAGACATAAACAATGAACATAGTATAAAAGTAAATTAGTTTTTCAGAGAAAATTAGTTTTTCCTTGGAAAGAAACTACATAGGGTAGAAGGTGGTCAGATATGCAGAGGGTGAGTCTGGGGCAGGTAGAACATTCAGCTGTGATCAGTAATGGACTTGAAATGGCAATGGTTATAAAAATAAGTGAGTCTATTTAATGGTTCTATTTTATATCATATTTGAATTTTTAACCCATTTTATTACATTAGCACAAGTATCATAGCATGTCTTCTAAAATTATGAAATGGAAGATAGGTATCATGAATTTAGGTTGTCATACACACATTAAAAATAAGAATCCTATCTAACATTTACATAGTAATGACTAAAATTTGAATTGTTAAACTCAGTTTAAACGTTAGCACAGTGGATAGAAAAGGGGGAAATGTGAATTCAATTTATCTGTTGCCCTAATAACAGAAAGAAAAAGAAAACATGTTTCTGTCTCTAAAGGAATAGCAGGTATTTATCTTTCTTTACCTGCTGACTCTCTAATAATTAAGAAAGGATTGATATTTTTATTTTTGGGAGATTCTAAAATTATCACATTATTAATTTATTTAAGAAAACATACTTATTTTCTTGAATATTGATTTTTAAAAAATATTAAAACATTCAGGAGAACAAAAGGCAATATAATAGAAAACTAAGATCATAGTAGTGTTCTTTTGTTGCTTTCTCAAAGGATGGTAACTAAAAGAGCATCTTAATGATAAAATGTTTAATATCTATTAAGAACAAATTTGTAGTTTGTTATGGTTTGGATCGTTTTGCTAAATTTTATTTTATTTGTTCTATTTAGATATATATGACACTAAAATGTATTTTGGCATATTATACCATACATAGAGTATACCATATTTTAATTAGGATCCTATTCTTGTGGTTGTACATGATGTAGAGTCACCCTGGTTCTGTATAAAAGGATAGGAAAGTTATGTTCACTTAATTCTACTGTCCTTCCTATGTCCTTCCATTCCCTTCCCTTCATTCCCCTTTGTCATGCTAAGTGAAATAAATCAGTCCCATAAAAAAACAAAGTCTGTATGTTCTCTTTGATATGTGGATGCTAACACATAATAAGGGAGATTTGGGTAGGGAAGAATGGTTTGGATCTTAACTTTCAAAGTCTCATGTATTGATGGATGTTCTCCAGTTGATGGCACTATTGAGAGGTAGTGCAATATTTGGAAAGGAAGGAGGGAAGGTCTCTCAGGGGATACTAGGATCCTGGTCTGTCCTTTCTTTTTCTCTGCTTTCTGGCTGCCAGGAGGTGAACAGCTTACCTCCACCACACACTTCTGCCATATCATACTACCATTCAACAGGCCTAAAAGCAACCAGGCCAAGTAACCATGCATTGAAACTTCTGAAACCATGAGTCAAAATAAATGTTGCCTCCTTTAAGTTCATCTCATGTATTTTGTCACAGCAATGGAAATGTGACTCATAAAATTAGTACATAAAAATTTATAATCATAAATGCAATTAAAATATTTGATGTACTTGAAAATACAGTCCTCTTAAATATTCAAATCTTTTTTGGCAAACTTATTTATTTCATTTAGTTAAGCCACAAAAGAACTGTTTAGCTAACAAAAGAAACTTCTGCCAGATGCTATGTAAATTACCACTTACTTCTGAGCTAGTGAAATCCAAATAAGTGCTTTTTGATAATTTATTATCATGGTTACCATTTTAAATATACCTGTCAAGTAATCAAAAAACTGATGCTTCTTATTTGAATATATACTTAATATCTAGCTTACTACCAGGTAAGAAAATTTAAGTTAGAATTATAGTTCATACAAAATATTTTTGGTTCACAATCCTAACAATATAGTGATTTTTATGACTCTTGATAAAAATCTGTAAGGAATATCAAAATGAGTAAATAATATATTTTAAAATTGATATATTTCTCAAAAATAAATAAGTATAAATAGAATTAAAATTGTGACATCTGAGTTCAGAAGGCTATCTCAGTCACTTACTAATGACTTCTAGTATCTCATTGAGTTTCATTTTCTTAACCTAGAAAAGAACAAATGTAATACTTAATTTAAGGAATTTTTTGAGAATTAAATTGACAATGTAGCTGAAATTGCTTTGGAAATGTCTAAGTGTATAGATATATTATTATCCCAACTAGGTACCAGAGTTTGTTTGTTTCCCTCCAAACCTAGTTCCTAGCATATAGGTGGGTTACTGTTGGTGTAGCTGTTGCTTTGAATGTTGACTAAAGTCCACTGACAGAATAAATTGTAAATAAAATTCTTCAATAAATACTGAACAAATAAAACACACACACATAATTTTTAACCATCATTCTGCATGTTTGCTAATCACACAAGAATAAAATCTATATGGCAAATCAGTAGTTAACCTTAAAAATTAAAGAAAAAATAAAACTACAGAAAAAATAAAAGAGTTACTGCAGAGCAATTGATCCATTCTGTCAAAATGCCAAATGTCTCTTACTCTATGCTTGTGGATATTATTAAGTCTAGTTTCAAGGCTTCTCTGTCTCTTCCTCTCATTTTCTTCTTCTCTTCTTGTTCCAATCAACATGCTGGCTTCGATGCTCAATTACTGGACAAATGAAACTTCCTGTCCTGCTCTGCTCAACTACTTTCATAGCAGCACTAATAGATGCTATCATTAAGATCCTCAATGGGAAATCATGAACCAAGTATATTCTGTGTCTTTCTTGCTTTTCAATTTTCCTTTAAAAGAGAAGCCATCTGTTTTAACCCTTTTAAAATTACAAATTGTTTTGTAATGTCAATTTTGCATTTACCTTAATAATGAACAGATATTTAAACCCAAAGTATAGAAATTTAATTTTATAGAGGTATTTATTTGTTGGTAGTGAAATAAATTGTTTCATATCATAAGATGGGTCTCAATTCCTGATACTATTTTTGTATTTTAATTGTACATCTAGAGAGTAAGAATTGTGCTTGCCTGATTTTAGTATTTGCAACTTTAGCAAATAAAATAAAATTGATAACACTCCCACTAAAATATATTGTGATAATGTTCTGAGAATACTAAATAATCATTGCTTATGAAAACTTGAGGCATAATGTAACATGGATAATTAGAAATGTTAGTGATCCTGATATTTACATATAAAAATTATCAATACTATTCTATTAAAACAAAAATAAAAAACTAGACTAAAATATAGGGATACAGACCTTAAACATATACAGAAGATTATTAAAATAAAGAAATATCTCAGAATTAATTCAAAATGTATGAGACATGTTAGCACTTGCATTTTTATTCCATAAATCTTACTATTATATAAATGTTAATTTCAAATAAAATATATCATTATACTTTTGCATTAATGCTGTAGATCATGAAGACAACAACAATAGTTTTAAAAAGAGGTAAGAGTTCTGAGAGCTGGGTAGAGAATGCAGAGGAACTGCCAATTGTGCCTGCGTTTTGATTGCTGTATTCAAGCAAGCAATTGCACCAACCTCCAACAGAACAAAATGAAATTGAACTGTTATTTTATGGCATTAGCAAAGAGCAATTTTATTTATATTATTCACTGTTCCTAAAGTAAAACCAGCATTCTTTTTCTACATCTCCTTTCACAAGTTTTCCCCTTTTTGTAAATTCTACTTTCTGTTCTGGAACTCTACAGGTGAAAGTGCCCTGGCTTTACATTATTCCATAGGATTCACCCATAACTATGATATTTTCCAGACTGTTGATGTTAAATACACCAATGATTCAAAAAACATTTATTTCCTGACTAATGGAAATTTCCATTCTAATATTTCCAACGGAGTCCTAACTCCTTTACTCCATGGTCGCATTCTTCCTGCTCACATAATTTTTTATATATAACTCAATAAATATAATCATACCCATTATCCTGTTGTTTCAATTTGTTCTTCATCAGAGTTATTTTCTTCAGATTCACAGAATCTGAGTACAGAACACAGAAATCTTTCACATAGATTTTATTCATTATATTACAAAAATGCAAGAATATGACCATTGCATTATATATATATATATATATATATATATATATATATAGTGTGTGTGTGTATATTATTTGTTCATTTGTACATCACCACTATACCACAAAACATAAAAAGCCTAATGAATAAATGGATAATGAATGATAATAATAATGAATAGTAATGATGATGGGATATAATAACAAAATAAAATGCAATACTCTATGTGTTTTCTATTCTACTGTAATATATTACATATTTAGCATCTGCAAGACTGCATTTTTCTCATAGTTCCATAGGGGTCATGTATAGCACAGTTCTCACTGGATTAAAAGCATAAGTTACTGGATTTTTTATTTGCTGCTTCCATGTGTAGATCTGTTTGCCTTGTCTTTTCTAGATTTTAGAGATTATCTACATTCCTTAGATGAGAGTTTTACCTTTTATAATATTAAAATTCAGCAATATTTCATTTCTTTGACCACTATTGTATAGTCACGTTTCCTCTCCTTCTCTTCCCCTTTTGTATTCCCTTGTGACCACATTGAGTCCACTTGAATAAAATATTCCACCTATTAGCAAACTTAATTCCATCAACAACCTTTTTCCTCCTTGCCTTGAAATGCAGCATATTCACATATTCTAGGAAGAGAATGTAGAATTCTTTCAAAGAGACATTATTTTGACCACTTACAAAAACACAAGGACATGACCATTGTATAATACATAAAGTATAGTATATATAAGAGTTAGGCATTACAATTGCTGAAAAAAAAATAAAGTATAAAAATCTTATATTTAAATCTTTAAACCATTACAAGTTTATTTATTTTTTAATGTGGTGATAGGATGTAATTGTGTAAGTTTACTTTTAGTCTTTCTGCTATATTTTATTGGCATGTGTGTCTGCTTTTATGCCAATACCATGCTATTTTGATTACTATAGGCTTATAATATATTTTAAAATCAGGAAATATAATGCAGTCTTCCTTGTTAATTTGGCTCATGATGAATTTGGCTATTTAGGTTTCTTCTTGTTTCATACAAATTTTAGGACTTTTTTTTCTTGTTCTATGAAGAATGCTATTAGTGTTTTGATTGCATTAAACCTGTACATCATGTTAGGTAGTATGGACATTTTAACATTGACTCTTTCAGTCAATGAACATAAATGTCATTCAATGTGTGTGTGTGTGTGTGTCCTCTTCAATTAGTTAATCAGTTTTTTAGTTTTTATTATAGATATTTTTCACCTCTTTGGTTAAATTTATTCCAGGTTATTTATTTCTTTTTGAAAGTATTAAAAATGGAATTGCATTCTTGTTGTTTTTTTATTTCAGACGATTTGTCAATGATGTTTAGACCTGCTACTGATACTTGGATGTTGATTTTTATATCTTACAACTTAGCAGAATTTGTTTATTAGTTTTAGTAACTTTTGATAAAATATTTGGAATTTTATACATATATGTATATATATGATCATATGATCATGTCACCTACAAAAAGTGACAATTTGACTCTTCTTTTTTTGAATTTTTTTGAATTTGAATGATTTTATTTTTTTCTTTGCGTGGTTGCTCTGACTGGAACTTACCATATTATGTTGAACAAAAGTAGTTAAAGTGGGATTTCTTGCCTTATTTCAAACCTTAAGAGAAGTCTTTCATATTTTTTCCAATTCATTTTGATGTTAGCTATGTGCTTGGTATATATGGCCTTCATTATGTTGAGGTACATTTCTTCCATATTTAATTTAACTTGAGTTTTTGTCATGAAGAGATTTTGAATTTTATCAAATGCTTTTTCTTTGTCTAATGAGATGTTCATATTTTTTCCTTTTAATTCTATTAATAGAGTATATCATGTATGTTGATTTGCAGATGTTGAAATATTCCTGAATTCCTGGCATGAGTCCCACTTGATCATAATAAGTAAACTTTTTATTGTTGTGTTGAAACAAATTTACTAATATTTTGTTGAGGATCTCTTCATTTATGTTCATTAAGGATATTAACCTGTAGCTTTTTTGTGAATATGTCTTTATTAATATTAGAATAATTATAGCTTTTAAGAATGAGTTTGAAAGAATTCCTTTTTCAATTTCTTGAAATAATTTTGAGAATTGTTTTTAGTTCTGCAAATATTTGGTAATATCAGCAGCGACTCCATCTGGTCTTGAAGTTTTCTTTGATGGAAGATTTCAGATTATGGATTTAAACTCATTTACTTTTGGTCTGCTCATATTTTTCTGTTTCATCATGATTCAGTCATGGTAAGCTGTATGTGTTCTATTTCTCTTACATATCAATTTGTTGGTATATGATTGTTCACAAATTTTTGCGTATCTGTGTTGTCAATTGTAATGTCTCCATGTCTTCTTTTTCATCTTTCATTTTATTTACTTGGATCTTATCTTTTCCTTAATCTGGATAAGGGCTCTTTTTCTTTTAATATTTCAAACAATCAGCTCTTCATTTTGTTGATCTTTTGTACTTTATAAAGTCTCTGTAATAATTCTTTCTGCCTGATCTTTATTATATCTAACTTTCTACAATTTTGAGCTCCATTATTTCTTCAGTTTGGTTCCTTGTGTTGAAGCAATGAGTTGTTTATTTGAGGTTTTTCTGTTTTGTTCATGTAGATATTGATTGCAAAACACTTCTTTTTTATTGTTTTTGCTATATGTGTTATGCTTTGGTATATTATATCTCCATTTTCAGTTATTTCAAGATATGCTTTAATTTTATTCCTTGTTTTATTCATTGATTCATTGGTTATTCAAAATTAAGTTATGCATTTCCATGTATTTGTGTAGATTCCAAAGATCTTAAGTTATTGATTTCTAGTATTATTGAATTATTGTTGGAAGAGATAGTTGATTTCAAATTTCACAATATATTTGAGAATCATTTTGTGGCCAATTCTAAGATCCATTCCAGAGAATATTTCATATGCTAATGAGAAGAATGCATAGTCTTCAACTCTTGGATAGAATATTTTATAGGTGTTTGTTAAGTCCATTCCATTTGGTCTGCTATTTCTTTATTAACATTCTCTCTACATGATCTTTCTGTTGAAGAACATAGGGTGACAAAATTTCCCAATTACTATTGTATTGGATTCTATCTCTCTCTTTAGTGTCTCTTTTAGGTCTATAACATGTGTCATATATATCAGTGATCCAATATTGGATGAGTAAATGTATATTAAATTTTTATATATGTTTATAATAAAAAATTCCTTTTGGTGAATTGACATCTTTATCAGATATAATAAGCCTCCTTATCTCTTTTAATTTCATATAATTTAAAGTCTATTTTACCTGATATAAGTATGCCTATTTTAGCTTTCTTTAGGCTTTCATATTTCATGTAATATCTTATTCTATCCACTCACTTTTAATTTATTCATATTGTTAGAATTAAAGCAAATTTCTTGGAAGCAGCATATAGGTGGGTCTTATTTATTTATCCATGACTCTGTCTTTACTTGGAAAATTTAATCAATTTATATTTAAGGTAATTAAGGACATGTAAGTTTTACTATTACCATTTTGTTACTTCTTTTCTTGTTTTTTTGTAATTTATTTTTTTCTGACTCTTTTTTTTACATTCTTCCTTTGTGTTTTAGTGATTTTATCCAGTGTTTTTGATTCCTTGTTTGTCGTTTTTATGTACTTATTATAAATTTTTACTTCATGGTTTTTTGAGGCTTAGAAACACCTTTGTATATGAAAAGCTATTTTGAAATGATAGCATTTTGACAAGATAGTAAAAGAAACATAAAATCCTAAGTATACACTTAAGCTGAAATCCTTACCATATTTAAATTTTTGATGACCCATTTTGTAACTTTTTAAATCACCTATATCTTAATATATTAATATAGTAAAAATTTAAACTATTTTGCTTTTAATTCTTCATACTAGTTATATAAATATGGTGATTCATAAAAATTCACCAAGTTTAAAATATTAGAGAATTTTGAATTGGTCTTTATACTTATGCTCTCCAAGTTTTACAGCCACTGATGTATTATTCTTATTCATGACATTCTTTCATTTTGAAGAAACTGAAACTAGGAAACATCTAAAAGAAAACAGAGTAAATGATTTATAACATTGAAATGAACAGGATATTTTTTTTTACAAAACTTTGCAAAATAATAAAACAAAAGCAAAAATAGAAAAATAGAACTACTCAAACTAAAAAGACTCTGCATAGTAAACAAAACAATGAATAGAGTGGAGAAAATAGAATTATAAAAGATTGCAAATTCTATATCTGACAATGTATTAATGTTCAGAATAAATGAAGATTCTCAAACAAATCAATAGCAAAAATTCAAAAATGGGCAATGAACTTAAGTTGACATTTCTCAAAAGAAGATATATGAATGCCCAATAGGCTTGTGAAAACAATGCTTAATATCATTAATCATCAGAAAAATGCTAATAAAAACCAAAAAAACCCGTACTTCAGGAAGAACAGCTATTATAAAAAAACAAAACAAGCAAACAGACAAAAATTTTATTATTTCTTGCACTTTAAGAATCTTGTTAAGAAAGTTGGTGCCTGTGCAAATATGTTGGAGTGTTGAGACTATATTTTCTTCTAGCAGTTGCAGTTTTTGGTTTAATTATTAAGTCTTTTATCTATTATAAATTGACTTTTGTGCAGGGTGAGAGACAAGGGTCAAGTTTCATTCTTCTGCATATGGATTTCCAATGTTTCCATCAATTTATTTAAAAAGCTTTCTTTTTCTCCAGAATCTTTTGTGGTACTTTTATGGAGTATCAGATGACTGTATCTATGTCAATTTGTCTCTGTGTCTTATATAATTTTTCATTGGTCCACATTTCTGTTTTGGTCCCAAAACCATGATGTTTTACTACTATAGAACTGTACTACTATAGAACTGTATAATTTGAGGTTCAGTATTGGGATGTCTACAACTTTGCTTTTCTTGCTCAGTATTACTTTGTCTACTTAGAGTCTTTTGTTCTTAAAATAAATTTTAGGACTATTTTTTCTAGTTCCGTGAAGAATGTATTGGTACTTTTATGGTATTGCATTAAATCTGGATAATACTTTTGGTAGTATGCCATTTGATAATATTAACTCTGCTTATCCAAGAACATGGGTTGTCTTTCCATCTTGTAAGTTCTTCTTCAATTTCTTAAGTTTTCTGTATTTTCATTGTAGAAGTGTTTCACCTTCTTGATTAGATTTATTCCCAAGTTTTTGTTTGTTTTGTTCTCTTTTGTTGTTATTGTGAATGGGATATTTTTCCTAATTTTTTTTCAGCAGATTCATTATTAAAGTATAGAAACCAAGAATCAATAATGAGATAGCATTACATTAACAAGATTCTGCAGAGCAAAGGAAAGAATTGAGAACATGAGGAAAGAGTCTACAGAATGGGAGAAGATCTTCACCACTTGATCCTCAAGGGATTAATATCCAGAACATGTAAAGAACTCAAAAAACTTAACAGCAAAAACTCAACAAATAATGCAATTAATCAATTAGAAAAATTAAGAAATGAACAAAAGAACTATAAATTAGAAAAATTAAGTTTAGAAAAATTAGAGATTAGAAATTTTAATTAGAATTTAGAAACTAAAATTAGAAAAATTAAGAAATGAACAAAAGAACTAAACAGACACTTCTCAACAGAAAGAATACAAATGGCCAACAGATACCTGAGATTTCATGTCCCTTTATTTAGAATGGTAATTATCAAGAATTTAAATAATAAGAAATGTTGGGAAGAATGTGGGATAAAAAGTACATTCATACATTGTTGATGGGACTCCAAATTAGTATATAGACTCTGGAAAGCAGTATGGAGATTTCTCAAAACAACTAGGAATGAAACTACCATATGATCCAGCTATCACACTCCTTGGTATATATTCAAAAGATATAAAATCAGTATATTTTAGGAATGTAGCCACATTAATATTTAAAGCAGCAGTATTCACAATAACTTAGATTTAGAACCAACCATCAACAGAGGAAAGGATAAAGAAAACGTGCCATATATGCACAATGGAGTTTTATTCAGGCATAAGAGATGAAATCTAGAGTAGTTTTGATTTGCATTTCTCTAATTGTCAGAGATAATGAACATATTTTCATGTTTATTGATCAATTGTATTTCTATTCTTCTGTGAAGTATCTATTCAGTTCCTTAGCCCATTTATTGATTGGATTATTTAGATTTTTGATGTTGAGTTTTTTGAGTTCTATGTATATCCTGTAGATTAGTGCTCTGAGGTCTGTGTGCTAAAGATTTTCTCCCATTCTATAAGCACTCTCTTCACATTATTGATTACTTTCTTTGCTGAAAAGAAGCTTTTATTAGTTTGAATCTATCCCATTTATTGATTCTTAATTTTACATCTTGCACTTTAAGAGTCTTGTTAAGGAAGTCAGGTTCTAAACCGGCATGATGAAGATTTGGGACTACTTTTTCTTCTATTAGGTGCAGAGTTTCTGTTCGAGTGCATAAGTCTTTGATCCACTTTGATTTGATTTTTGTGCAGGGTGGGGATAGAAGTTTAATTTCACTTTGCTACATATGTATTTCCAATTTTCCCAGCACCATTTGTTGAATAGGTTATCTTTTCTCCAATGTATGTTTTGGCACATTTATGTAGTATGAGATAACTGAATTTTTGTGGGTTTGTCTCTATGTCTAGTCTAAGATTTTATCTCAATCCAGTCAGAATAGCAATTATCAAGAATACAAGCAATAATAAATGTTGGTGAGTATGTGGGAAAGAAGGTACACTCATACATTGCTTGTGGGACTGCAAATTTGTGCAACCACTATGGAAAGCAGTATGGGGGTTCCTCAGAAAACTTGGAATGGACCCACCATTTGAACCACTCTTTATTCTATACACAAAGGACTTAAAATCAGCATATTACAGTGACGCAACTACATCAATGTTTACAGTAGCTCAACTCGCAATAGCTAAACTATGGAACCAAAATAGATGCCCTGCAACAGATGAATGGATAAAGAAAATGTTGTATATATATACAACGGAATATAACTCAGCCTTAAAAAAGAATGAAATTATGACTTATGTAAGTAAATGGATGGAGCTGGAGAATATCATGCTAAGTGAAATTAGCCAAACCCCAAAACCAAAGGCTGAGTGCTTTCTCTGATAAGCAGATGCTGATCCATAATTGGGAGGCAGTACGGAAAAATGAAGAAACTTTGAATAAGGCAGAAGGGAGTAACTGTGGGGATGGGAAGGATGGTGAAATGAGATGGATATTATTGCCCTATATACCTATATGATTACACTACTGTGTAACTCTGCACCATATACAGCCAGGGGACTGAGAAGTTGTGCTATATTTGTGTACAGTGTGTCAAAATACATTGTACTGCCATGTATAACTAATCAGAACAAATTAACAAAAATTAAAAATTTAGAAAATAAGAATTAAATTATGGCATTTGCTGGTAAATGCAGAAGATAATACTAAGTGAAATAAACCAGACCCAAAAAAGTAAAGGAACATATGTTTATACTCATATGGAGAAGCTAGACCATAATGAAGAAAAAAGATATGTAGGAGAAATTCCATGAAAATAAAACAGATTGGTAGAGAAGAGGGAGGGAATTGAGAGGAGGGGAAGAGGGAGAGGAAAAGGAAGGAATGGTAAAATGAATCTGACCAAAACAGTCCTATGAACATACATGATTAAACCACAGTGTACTTCACCTTTGTGTGTATCGATAATTAGTTAATTAAAAAAAAATCTTTAAGTAAGTAGAAGAAAGACCAGTAGAATAAAGAGAACAAGGAGAAAGAGGAGGGAAGAGAAATGGAAGTACTGGGGACTGAATTGGAGCAAATTATATTTCATGCTTATATAAATATGTCAAAATGAATTCCATCATTACATAGAACTATAATGCACTTAGGAAAAGAAAACTCAAAGAAACAAACAAAAAATGTGATGAATGCTGGCAACAAAGGATGAAAATTATCTTATATATCATTTGTGGTAATGTAAAATAATACAACTATGAGGGAAAACAGTGTCAAGTTTTCCCAAAAAAAGTTTAAAATAGAACTACCATTATTATCTAGATCTATCATATTATCTACCATATTATCTAGAACTATCATATTATCTAATAGAACTACCATATATCATATTATTCCCATTACTGGGAATATACCCAAAGTTATTAAAAATCAATGTCAAGGATATATCTCTATTTCCATGTTTACTGTAGCACTATTCAAAATAGCCATATATGGAAAACAATGGGGACTATATTTAATAATAATGCACTATGTGTTTCCAAAAGGTAGAAGAAAAAAATTTTTAATGTTTTTCCCACAGAGGAATGATATATGATTACCGTGGTTTTAGCAATGTAGAATGCATATATACACTTAAAAATCCCAGTTACACCATAAATATGTATAATTTATATGTACCAAATGAATAAATAAATGAATTGTTGAATAATCTACACTCTTGAAGATGAAAATAATATGTCAGGTTATTACTTCATGAAGATAATCAAAATAAATTTTCAAATACTATTGTTTAGGAAAGGAGGAGAACATAATTGAATGGAAAATACAGAAAAGGCATTGTTAATATAAGAAATGGAGTAAAATATTCTAAACATAGTAATTGATAGATGAATCATAAAGGGAAAAGTTATAGAGCTTACAAGAATGAAATTTAGACAACCACATTCATACTCAAGATTAAAAGGCACAAATCAAAATGAAAAGCATAAATTTTTCAAATATAATATTCAATATGTTAAAACTTTTTTAAAGAATTAAAGTCTATGAAAAATGCAAATAATCAGAGAAAATGCACATCAATATTATTTTAAAAAGTAATTTTAAACATGCAAAGATATTTGACATAAGGGATTCCAATTTAATGATTCCCTTAAAAAAGAAAGACTCTTCATGTCTTTTTTAAAACATGATTCTTTTTAGTTATACATGAAAGTAGAATCCATTTGGATAAAATTATACATGCATATATTATATCATATTCTAACTATGATCTTGTTCTCATGGAAGTACATTATGGTGGGATTCACTTAGGTATTTTCATATATGTACAGAGGAAAATTATGTCAGATGAATTCCACTGTCTTTTAGATTATCAAAAATTTGAACTTGGTTCAAACTTGGCTACTAAGTTTGAGTATACCACTAGGAAATTTCTTCAAAACTTAATAGGTGGTGATATTAAAAATAGGTGGTGATATTCTATGATACTTTTGAAAAATTAAAATCTAAACTTTCCAATGAGCTGGCTTTCTTTTACATTACTTGGTAAATATTCTTAATTATCTAATATTAGAAATTTCTACCAAATATCTAGGACATTACAAGGTAGTGGAGTGTTCCATATTAGTATTTTTTTTTCAATTCTGGGCAATGCCCTTAGAAAACAATAAAAAAAAATCTATTACTATGATAATTTTAGTAAGAAGTGACTGGAAGGAAAATGACAGCAGAAGCAGCAGGGAAATTAGTTAGAGGTTATCATGAGGAGCTCTGTGCTCCCAAATTATGTCAGGATGTTTTATTTAACTGCATTATCAAAACAAACAACTGATGGAGAATGATAGTCTGATATTATTTCCTCCTAAGCACTAATAGAAAGAAATAAATAGGCTTAGTTTTAATAATAAAATTCTGGAATGAATATAAGTAGCAATATTGAGCGTGTAAAAAGTCTTAAAATTTTTAAGATTTTTTTCCCAAAGGTTAAAACAATGTATTAAATTGATTTTCTTCATGTCCACCAAATTCATTTCAGAGCCCGCATATGCTGATATGTATGTTTTTGTTTTATTTCATTTTATTTGACAAAAATAATATAGCTCACTTTGATACAATTTTATTTCTGTACAGTGATGAGGTGCTGAGGAAAATATGCATGCACATAAAAATCACACTTTGACAACTTCCTAAATCTTCTACCAACTTCCTAAAAATCTCACCAATATTGGAAAAGAATTCTTAGTTTTATTCATGTCAAAGACGACCTTAAAAAAATGCTTAGTGGCTGGGATTGTGGCTCAGTGGTATAGCGATTGCCTAGAACGTGTTAGGCAATGGGTTCGATTCTCAGCACCACATATAAATAAATAAAATAAAGATCTATCAACAACTATACAAAATACTTAAGAAAAAATGCTGAATAAACTTTACCTAAATAACATCTGTCCAATGCTTCTTGCTTTCTTTTCTCCTCTTCCATCTAGTACTATTTATTCCAATTATGAAATTTGTCTTTTCAGAATCACATTTTTCAATGTCATTTGTGAAGAATTAAAATTCATTTTAAGGGCTAAGTATGCCTAGAAGACCTAGGCAGGTTTAGATAACAAGTTGGGTATTTTGTCATTTTCTGTGTTATATATTATTTTGCCCTTATCTGCCTGAATAAAATATATTGCTTCCAGCCTTTTCACAAGAACAATGAAAAAAGGTGTTATAATAATATTTTCCCTTAAAATCATGTTAGAATAAATTCAGTTTGCTTGTTTGGTATTTGTGGTGTATTGCTGTTATTATTTTGTTTCTGTTAAACAAAATGTGAGGTGAAAAGGATAAGAAACCACAACAAATTTGCACTTTAGAACTTAATGATGATCCTTTCATGAATATAGTAGTTCTAGATAGTGGATATTTGGATTCATTCAAGTATAATATGTTACATATTTTATAATATTTTTGTGAGTCCCTGTGTGTGAATTATTTACCCTATTTATTTTATTTATGTCTTACTTTATATCTACTTAATAATTAGGAAGACGAACATATTTGCTATTTATGTATTTTCATTCTGTATTTACATATCCCTAGCATATACCTAGATCAGTCCACATTAACTGAGCATCTTTCTATTTTCTGGTATTTTCTTTACAATGCAAGATTGTAAATGAGAACTGTAGACATTCAAAAAATCAATTATGTAATAGATATGAGATAAACATTCCTGGAGAGGAAAGTATGTCCCAGGGGCCCAAGCTCACTTCATCACCACATTCCTCACAAGTCACTTATTTGTATTTGTTACCAAGAAAGGCGCCAATGACTATTTTTACTTCCTGATGCAGAAGTTTTATTTCTTTTTTATTTAGAATAAACTTAGTGATTTGCATTTAACTTTTTTCATATTGCACATACACACAGAAACATCTATTTTAAAAAAGCCACTGATATGTGTTTGCAAGTCCTGTACTTTGAAGACTGCTTTGTAGTAGTACCGTGAATGGTCAGGTGATTGGATTTCTGGGTGCTCCCTGGGTGACAGTTTCCTCATGTTCAAAGGATTAGGACACGCCTAATCAATTGGTCATGAGGCACTCGACTTGTGAACAGGTGGCTCTGTCCTCATTATTCTTCTGGACTTTTCATCACCATATGAAAGGGCTAAGTTAATCATGATTATACTTCACATTCACTACTTTGCACATGTCTTTAAATTGACCTCTATTATCTCTTAAAATCAGATTTGAATTGGTCACACAAAATTCTCCATTGTCATGGTTTGGATTTGAGGTGTCCCCCAAAAGCTCACATATGAGACAATGCAAGAAGGTTCAGAGAAGAAATGATTGGGTCACAAGGGCCTTAACCCCATCAGTGAATTAATCATCTGATGGGATTAATTGAGTAGTAAATGAAGGCAGGTGTGGTGTGGCTGGAAGAGGTGGGGTATTGGGCGCATGGCTTTGGGGTATATTTTTGTATTTGGCAAGTGGAGATCTCTCCTCTGCTCTCTGATCATCATGTGAACTGCTTCCCTCTGCCACACTCTTCTGCCATGTTGTTCTTGCCATACCTGGAGCCCTCAGGAGTAAAGTCGACTGTCTAAGGATTGAGACCTCTGAAACCGTGAGCCCTCAAATAAGTGTTTCCTCCTCTACAATTATGCCGGTCAGGTCTTTTAGTCACCACGGCGAAAAAGCTGACTAAAACATCTGGACTCCTGGGTGATTGTTTCTGCCTATTTCATCTTCCCCTACAAATTTCTCTCCCACTTTCCAATTTAAAATAATATAATGGCTATCATACCTAGATCTCTCTGTTCCTTCCCTCTTTCCTCTCCATGGTTATCTCAATGGATTGGATTTTTATCTCCTATTATTCAAAAGAATCAAATAATGCTTTACATTTACTAGTGGCTTTGTCTTCCAAATTATTTTATAATCTTTGTCATTTTTAGGGAATTATTTTTACTCTCTAGAGAAGAGCTTATAATAATCTTCATTCTTTGACTTAATATAAAATTTATTAAAACTTGTTTCTCAAAAATATTTAGTTCATAAATTTCTTCATGTGATGCATATGGAGTAATCTGTGGAACACACAGGTACTCTGCTTCTAGGTCAAGAGATACCGTTGCATATTGTTTTCTTTGAAAGCCGAATTCACTCTGCCCTACAGCTGAGAATCTTCTTCCATCATTTGGAAACAGTTAAGATGTCAACTTCCTTTCTTAAAAAGGCTTGGAAATACAAAGGTCAAGTTTCACTTGCCTTTAACAATTTGAATATATAAAATATCATATCCATTAAGTTTGGACTGATGAAATATCCAGCCTTTATAAACATTTGACTGGGAAAAGGAAGAGGTACAGAAGACCAATTAAACAATGTGTCTATATATTAGAGATTTCTTTAAATAAAGCACCAAATATACAAAGGTGAAAGCTACAGATACAGATGTATACATATCACAAGGTATTGACCCTGGTGTAGATTAGGTATATCAATACAGTACAAAAATTGCATACTAATGCTTATTGACACAGGTCATATTGAAAGAATGCTTATGTTAGAATACACAAAGGTGTTTTAGAGACAGAGAAAAAGGGAAGAAAGGAAGCAAAAAGAAAATAACACACAAAAAGGATATGTGAATTTAAACATCATAATTTTATACATAAATAAATAGAAGCAAACATAATGAGACTTGCTATATAACAGCCCGGCTAGCTAAAGGCTAGCAGGAAGACAGGTCTGGAATAGACTGAATGTAAGGAATGTCTTAGTAAACTTTCTATCATGAAATGAAATATTTGAGACAATTAACTTAAAAAGAGAATAATAATTATTTTGGTTCATAGTTTTGACAGTTCCATTCCATGATTTATTGGCTCCATTGTTCTAAGCCTTTTATGTGGCAGCACATCATGGCAGGAGTGCGTGGTAGAGGAGAAAGCCAAGAGCCAAGAGAGAATGGAAGAGGAAGATTTCACATTCCCACAGTCCCATGAGGACCATTAGGAGATGGTGAATTCTAACAGAATGGAGAAGATTACCCACTAGAAGGTGGAGGGAAGAAGATTTCAACAGGTGGTGATACATATAAAGGAACTGATATGAGCAAAGGCACAGAGCTAGGAAAGCCCAAGATACAAATGAGACCAGTGAGTCTGGTGGAAACACAAGAGGAGGCAGAATATTCCAAAGCACTCCAATAATATCACTCTGAGGCCAATATTTTAGCACATGGAACTTTGGGAGCAATAAACATTCAAACACAGCACAAGCTGTATGCTGGAGCTCCAGCTTGCATAGAGCACTGTATTTGCCACTATAATTTAGCATCAGTTATTTAATGCCTAATACCTCAGGTTTTTCATAAAATGAGCATTATGGCAAAACACTTTCTACATGGGGATATTATAAGAATTAAAAGACAAAAATGCTGATTCTGTTCATGACCTTCTAGGAACAATCTCAGTACTGTATGCTATTAGCCCTCCATACCACCAAAGTCTCAGTTCAATTTTTGTTTGTATCCTTTTGATAATAATTTTTTAAAAATAAAAATCATATTACCATGGATTTAATGTTTACATAAATAGTACAAATATTTATGTATTATTAGTTTCATATTATTAAATCCAAATGGACAATTTTCATGTTTAATATTATTTTTCAATGTATGTTGGCAAAGCCTTTTAAATGTTCAGAATTTCTGTGTTCAACTCTGCTGTTCTAAGTACTTCTTTTCCTTTCTTTTTCTTACCAGCATCCTCAAAGATGAATAATACTTTCTTTAAGACAATATTTCTACATCTAAAGCCTAATAGACCTTTGTCTTTCCTTTGTATCCTGTGTAAAAAGCCTTTCTAATGGAGAATACTTCTTTGCATTTTGCATGTTCCCTTATCTAAAGAGAGGGCTGCCTGCAGACAGTCCCTTTGAGTTCTAGGAGGTTGCTATAACCTTGTTTGTGATTAGATTACTAGCACTCTCCTGCATTCCTGCACTGCATTACTAAAACTCTAATGAAAGGAAAATGATCCAGACAATGACTTTTCCTGATTGTATGGGGTGGCAAGTGGGTCATTATTCTTTTCTCTGAAAGAGAACACATCTCTCACTTTTACTTCAATATTATTTTGGAATGCCATATGTGTTTTTAGTTTTTTTCCCCCCTTCTTTAAGATATATAATGGAACAGTTTAAAAGGAAAGCAAGATTAAAGCTGAAAAATTTCTCAAATCATAAAGACTAATAATTTATATCTTCTGTCAGAATTCTTTTAATTTGTTTATTTTCTCTAGTGTTTGTATATGTGTTTAACCTTTTAAAATGTGTCCTACTTTTCGGTAAGAACTAAAAACCAAAATGCAGTACACCAACAATTGCATAATAAATTACCATTTTACCAAAAACCTCAAACAAATGTCACTGGCTTGTAATATCATCAAACTAATGAACAAAATGTTAATTTTCCTAGTTGATTCAAGAGTATTGAAATTATGCATATGAAAGATGGGTGAGTGAATGTTTACATTCTGGCTTTGGAATGTAATTTAAGGAATTATAGGAGTACAAATGATCAGAGTTATAGGGAAAAATATTCTTGGGTCTGATAATGAGGTTTTCTTTAGGGGATGAAAATGAACTTGGATTTTTTGAGAAGGAATAAGGATTTGGAGAAACTAGAAAATCTTCTTTCCCAACTACATCAGAGAGAACACATATACTTTAGTTTAATTTTGTTTCTTGTCATTGGCATCATTTTACAAAGTCAGAATTTGGGAGAGGATAGCAGCAGAGAGAGTATGAATTTGAAGTGGTATAAAAAGTATCAAGACAGCAAAATATTCAGATGAATCTGGAATGGCATATTGCTGGTCACTAGGCCCACAGTTCCCAGACTGCCAATAATGCAAAGAAAGAAAAAAAAAAAGGATCCCAGAGGGCCATCACAAAGAGAAATTTGCAATATTCTGTCTCTCCTTCCACTAAGAATTATACATTTCTATTATGATCTACATTTAGGAAAGCAAAAGAAAGGCAAAATTTGATAAATATGAGAAAACATACTATTTTGATAAAGAAGCGTAAACATTATGAGAAAAGCCAGATAATTTAAAATATCTGGAAAAGTTTGGGTTTTGTTTTTCAAACCCTTTGGTGCTTGATCCAGAATTTTAAAGAGGTTATTAATACAATGGCAAAGATAAGTGATAGTGATAGTTTGTTACTAATAGCATTTTTAAATTGGCATATCATACTGTAATATGAATTGTCATCTTTGTCAAAGAAAAACAGAGATCTTAGGTTATAATTTTGGTACTATCAAATATGTATTCTTAACCAAGTTAATTTCATCAGGAACTATACTAAACATTTTTCTATATCATCTTGCATTCTGTGATTCTATAACCTCCCCATAATACAGGTCATATCATTTTATAGCAGTGTAATAAAAATGATGTAATATTCACAGAAATTGTAAATATCACACGACCAGGAGAAGATGAATTAATCTACTCGGCAAGGCTTTATTTATTTATTTATTTTAAATATTCTTTTAGTTGTAGATGGACACAACGTCTTTATTTTATTGCCTTGTATGTGGTGCTGAGGATCGAACCCAGGGCCTCACACATGCGAGGCAAGCGCTCTACCGCTGAGCTACAGTCCCAGCCCTCGGCAAGGCTTTATTGAAATGCGCGCCCTCGAACCAAATCCCCCGTCCATCAGAGTGGGTCGGGAGAAATGGCGCCGGAGATTCCGTGCATAGAGAATTTCAAGAAAACCCGGTCAGGAAGGGGAGGGCTGGGGAACAGGAAGAGAAGGCCAGAGTCCTTCCTGATGGGTCAGGAAAACTCGCTGATTGACAGGAGGCGTGTCCACTAGTGACGTCACATCTGGCTGGCAGCTCCGCTGACCAGCTTCCTTATTTGGGCATCCTAGACCCTGACCAGACCTGACAGAAATGTGATATTCACATTTGAAAACTTCATATTTCTTTTTATCTCTACACTTTTAAATTACTTTGGAATTAACTCATAGATTTAACAAAAATATTATTAAAATAAGAACTCCATATAAGCACTGCATTAAAATTAAAGTTACAAAACCAGGTAAGACAAATCAATTTATGTTGTCATGCAGCTTCCTGTCTGTAAATACAGGAAGAGTTAAAATTTAAACACACAATAAGAGGAAAAACAACTCAGGGATCTGAAGAACAGTAAAAGAGTTTGAATTGTTGGAAAGGCTTCCACTTCAGTCATTCCACAAAGCTTCTCCCAAAAGTTTGTGTTGAAGGTGAAAGGAAATAATTAGTATGAGAGCCCAACAAAGGGGAGAAGTCAAAATTACAAGGGGCTAGACTCAAGAAGAAGCCCATGGATTTTCAGAGACTAATGGAAGATCAATGTGGCTAGAGTGTAGTATTCAGGGGAATGAGTGGGGAAGGTGATGTTGAAAAGAATGTTGGATCTCAGTTCCTAAAGCATTGCAGGGGAGTACTATCAATGGGAAAGAATTCATATTGAAAGAAATTTATAATCTATTGGGGGAAAATGAACAAATACAAAGTAAATATGAAGAATAGTAAGACTTCATTAAATATAAGACTACATAAAAAAGGGCATGTGATATGAATTTGAAAAGTCAGAGTTTTCCTACCAAACTTACATCATTTCAGTATAACAGGAGACATGAAAACCAAGGATTAGATTGGCAAAGGAGGAAAATATGAAGGAAGGAAAGAGGGAAGTAAATAAAGAAGGGAGGCAGGAAGAAAAGGAAGGGACTTAAGGAGAGAGGGATAAAGAGAGGTAAGAGAGACCAGGGAGGGGTAAACAGGATTGCATGTGCCATCATCCGGAGCCAAAGGACTAAGAATCTTTTCCTTGCTACAAATTCTAAAAAGATCAAATGTGGGAAGTCTCTTTACTATAATGCCTATACTTTAGTATAATGTCTATAATACCTATCTGCCTGATGTACCTACAGAGGGAAAGGATGTAAAATAAGAATGAGAGAGAGAGTTTAAGACTCTGGAGCAAAATGAAATGCTGAGAATTATATTTGGAAAATGAAATTGACATTTGCCAATTCTGGGCAACCATCTGTTATAAAATAATTTTAACAAATTTAAAGACCTAGGTGAAAATTTTCCATAGAAAAGTTATACAAGGAAGAAAGAGGCATGGAAGTGTTGTGAATTCCTTGTGCCAAAGCTGTTGAATGTGTATTTAAGAATTTATTCACTAGGGTGCAAGAATTCAATTAGGAATTTATTACAGTGGTGCACAACTGTAATTAATCACAGAGGCTCAGGAGGCTGAGACAGGAGGATCATGAGTTCAAAGCAGGCCTCAACAAAAGTGAGGTGCTAAGCAACCTTGTCTCTAAATAAAATACAAAACAGAGCTGGGGATGTGGCTTAGTGATCAAGGGCCCCTGAGTTCAATCCCTGGTACTTAAGAATAATAATAGATAATAATAATAATAATAATTTATTCAATTTATTCACTAGGAATTGGACTAGTGAAAAAAATGATAAAGCAGAGAGTTAATACAGGTCAAACAATTAAAAAAATGAGTACTTTTATTGAGTTTTAATGATAAATGAGCCACCAAAGGATTTTATCACTTTTATAATTTTCAATTATAATATTTCTATTTACATATTTAAATTCACATATTTCAGTGCTCATGAAATTCATACCAAATAATACATGAGAAAGAGTTTAATAAATACCTTTGTAATGAAAAGCATCAATATTCTAACATCTTTCATTTCTGCTCCACAGATGAAAACATTTTTAAATTATTTTGTAGTCCTTTTTTTTAATGATTTCCATTTACTAAAAGATAAATCTTTTTACGCTTACTATAATAAATAAAAACTTAGCCTATGTTAATACAATTAACTACAATTAGTCAATACATATTGCAAGACAAATTTTAGTGTCTTCTACTAGCTTCTTTGTAAATTTAAGAAATTTAATCACATTTGCTTTCATACCAAAAATACTATGTGTCATAATTTTATTAACCATAAATTTTCTTGCTTCAAAAAATAACTCTAAGAACTTTCTAAAACTTCTAAATTGAATTAGTTGCCTCACCTCATTTTTCCTGTTTCCTTTGCTTTAAAAAATCAATAAGAATAGAATTAAAAGAGTAGAGGAAGGGGATCAGGGAAGGACGCAGGCCAAGGGAAAGTACTGGAGAACAAAAATCTACAATCCTTTGTGCCAAAAATGAAAACTAAAAATAAATAAATGAATGAATTTATTAAAAACAGAATAGAATATACCTCATAGAGTGGCTGTTAGAATTAATGATTTTTTTTAATCTTGAAATTTACTCATAGTGAGTTCTCAGTAAGTATTTATAATTGTTAAAATTTTCATTTTTTGATCAGGTCTAACATCTGTGTTTATTAGACCTGAATCATGCTTTAACTACTGGTGCTCTTTCTTTGAGGTATAGGAGATAATGATGAATCCTACCACAGACTGGGTCCTATTTTCTATCCAACATTTTTTTTTTACTATTTATATTATTAAACTTAGGGAGTATATCTTAACTTTGAAAACTAAAATGGTACTAATATTATCCCAAATGTAAATATGTTTAATGCAAATTTACTTAAAATATTGTGATTGAGTTTTTCCTATGTATGTCTTTCTCACTTGGAAACCTTCCTCCTGGAGGTTATGCAGTGTTCTGACAGAGTCTTTACTGAGATCTTATTAGAAGAGTAGTGGAGAGGTGTCCTTGGAGCATTTCACTGCTTTCCTAATTTGAAAGTTTTATTACCTCAATTCTATACCCAAACTCTTATTTTGCTTAAGCACATCGTGCATAACATAAACAATTATATGCCAATAAACAGATTGTGCAAGTTTTATTTTCTGAAGACTTATTTTTATGTAACTGTCTTTTTACTGCCTTCATTATTACTTAGTAATTTAGTTGAATTTTGTAATTCTATATTGATAATATCTTTCTATATTGATAATATCTTTTTTCTATTTTTAAAATTAAATTTTTTATTGCTTAGTGGCATCCATTTTTGCTTGTGAGAAGATTCGAGTTTGGTTATTGTTTAGTTTTCTAGTCATCTATTTTATTTTTTGTGATTTTGGTTGATTTTGGCTTTTAATGTTTTCTTCATGAAGCTTTTATAGTTATTTGTGTTCTGAAATATCTGAAATACAATCTATTTGTAATCCTTTTTTATATAATTGTGTATGTATTTTTGTTTTATAAATTAGTATCATTTAGTCTATTGAATTTTGTCTTTTGATTCTGAGAAATTATGTTGTACTAGTTCTTTGATATTTTTTTATTTTGTTTTATTTTGTTTTTCTAGAGAATAATTATGGCTCTGTTCTAAGCCAGATAATACCTTTGTTAATTTTTCTTTTTCCCTCTCTAACTTTGAGGACATTCATTCTTGCCCATTTGATGCAAACATTCCTAACACTTAGTCCTATAAAATGTTTATGATACACTAAGAATTAGTGTAGATAGTAGCTTAAGCTAAAAGAAAACTTGCTTGTATGACTAAATGTTTGTATCTATAAAATATTTTGTAGAAAATATATGATGGATAATATTGTCATTTTAAATAACATTTTTATAATAACTACTTGTGCAAGTAGCAAGGAGAACTAATTTTATTAGAAATCTGAAAAATCCAGTATTATATCATGCTGACCATAAAAGAAGTAATAAAAAAAAGCCTAATAAAATATACACACAAACAAAGAAGTACAAATCTCAAAAAGTTCATAGCCTATTCAGTCATGAATACATGAATAAGTAAGGTTAAGGGGATATTTACATGCTATAAAATAAATGTATAAAAATCATGCTGATATTTCATAGAATTAATCTATATATTTCCAGGTTAGAAGAGTGGCATTTGAGAGAGGTGAAGATGTTGTGTTTGTATAATTTCTGAATTAATCATTTATGGTGTGGAAAAAGGATATATATGAAACTGAAGAGTACATACCATGTATCACATATATAATGCCTACGATAACCATAATCCTTGTTAATTAAAAAATTATAACATTCTTGGCAATTTTTAAAATATTTCTGTGTTCCTTCACTTGGTGATTTATGGAGTAGAACATTGAAATGTTGAGTGTATTTGGAGAATAAAAATGACATGAAATGTTAATCAGACTTGAATGTCAGGCTGAAGAATGAATTGTATAAATTTGGAAACAGGGATTTGAGTGAGTCAGAGTAGGTAAATATATTTTAAGGGGGTGGTGTTATTATCTAAAGCTCAGCATTAGGAAATCCTTAGTAATTCATAACCTAGAAAAAATTCAGCCTAACACAGAAATTATATAATTAAAATTACTCTTAGGATTTATTATGTCATCTATTCAGCTTCTACTACTTAATCTAAGGAAAATGACCTACACAACACTAGAAATATGCATTCTTTTTATATCCTGGAATTACAAAAATGATATCACCGGTTAGGATTCATTAAGTGATTAAAATCAGTTTGGAACTATTGCAAAGGATAGTTCCTATTTAATATTGCATGTAGGCCATATGAGAGTTTTGTTTTTTACACTCTGTACAGCTGATTTATGTTAACAAATTAGCATTAATTTTTCTAAGTATATTTTTTATCTGTTCTAATTTGTTATATGTGACAGAAGAATGCATTTTGACACATCATACCCAAATTGAGTGTAACTTCTCATTCTTTCATTTATACCTGATGTAGAATCACATCATTTGTGTAATCATATATGTCCATAGGGTAATAATGTCTGATTCATTCTACTAAGTATATTTTTTAAACAGGTGAATGTGTAAGACATTTTGTATTTCTGGACTTATTCTTTGGAGAGAAGCAAGGGTCAATTCAAATGTTTTACAATTAACAAGAAAACATTTTTCAATATGTCATTGACTCATTTTACTAATATATTTTATTTGGAGATATTCAGAAAATATATTGTAGTGCACTTTCATAACTGATGTCATATGGCATTACTTGAGCTAATCAAATAAAATTTTTCAATTTCTAGCTGCCTACTGTTTGTTCCATCTGTTTGCTTGGTTCTAACCATATATTTTAGCTTAGGAAAGCCACATTGATTTTTTTAACTTTTCAAGTTTTAACATTTATTTCTATGCACATTTCTGCAAATGTAAACTTGACAGAAGGTCACTGAAAATATAGAAACTTGAGTTTTGACGAAAATGTTTGACAAACCTATATTTTATTGCATAAATATGGGTAACTCACTTTTTTCATAGACACCACTCTCTAAATCCCCACCACCTATGTGGCACTTGATAAAAAAGGACTTTCACTTTACTTTAAATGTGTTTGGGGTTCATTGAATTTGTAGGAAGTGGAAGTGAGATAGGAGAGATTTGTGGGTATTGATTTCAGAATGCCCTGGAGAACTACTGAATGTGCCATTGAACTTTATCTGGGCTCCCTCTTATCTGAAGAAACTAATAGAGTGATATGCTTGTTCCTGCTCAGTATTTGGGATGGACTCAATACACTCACATTAAAAATTTCTAGAGGAGTCTTTGCAAGGGGTCTCCTTTACCAGGAGTTATTAAAAAAAAATTATCCTGCTACTAAGCATAGGCCTTTATTAATATTTACAGTTTATATAACCTGTCAATGCTATTTTATATGTCATTTCATATGTGAATATATTCTCCTATTTCAATTTATTACTTTCCAGGCTCATGACTTATATCCTATGATAAATTCATTAAAAGCAAACATCATTTAAGCGATCAATTAGTGTGTTATTTAACTCTTTTTCCATAGTGACTCTTTTTTTAGTGTGTTTTTAACTCTTTTTCCATATGACTGTTTTCCCCAAAGTTTTTCAATCCCAATGTTACATTTTTGAGCTATACTTTCACTATTACTTTTGATCAAATAATCATATTAATACATATTTTATTAGCCTATGATGGCCTAGAAAAATAATACCTATCCTAAACCATTTCTTGGAAGTTATGAGATCTTTAAAAGCCAAGTGTGTAAATATTTGTATTTCAAATATTTATTTATTAATATTCAATAAAGAATATTGAATATGGTTAAATTTAACATAATGTATTATAAACAGAAGTTCAATATTCCAGTTGATATAATATTGAACTAATTTCCATTTTAGACACAGAACATTTCCTGTCAGTCAATGGTTATCTATCTGTCTTTCAATATTTTATATCCATGAACATAGAAAGTATCATACTGTTCATTGGCAATTGCTTACAAAATGCTTTCTGGTGTGCTTTGCTTAGCACATTGTCTTTCAAGGATAACATCTGAGGTTATACATTTTTTTACATCAGTTCTATTCCTTCTTTTCATTGAGAATCTGTCTTCAAAAAATTTCCTTAGAGGGCATTTCAATTTTCCTCCCTTCCTGGTTTTTCTCCCTTCCTCTTGTTTTGATCATCACATTAAAAACATCCAGAATAACCAGATGATAGGAAAACACTGAGTTTATTCTTGTTAACTTAAAGAATTACGCTTTGCCAGATTATTTTAAAAAATTGATACATAATAATTGTACAGGATTTGTCAAGTTTTATTAACATGTCAATCTGAGAGGGAGAGAGAATAATATTGGGATGCTTAAGAAGTTTTGGAGTCTATGTCGAATCTTTCAATTTACAGACTTGGTTATATTTGGATCATAATATAGTGTTTTAGAATAACATCCTTTTCAGAGTTGAACAGTTTGAAGTTGATTTTGAAGAAGGCAGAATTTTGGAATAGGAAGTACAATTGTTCTCAACTTTTTAAAAATCCCAGACAATACTTTCCATTAACAATGAAATCCTGTTGATATAGTGAAAAACCAAAATTAAATTAATGTACACAGTAAGATCTCTGGCTTTAGATGGATTCGGGTCTTAGAGTCTTTTCTTGTACTCATTCCGGAACCTGAGCCAAATGATTTACCATTAATATATAGATACATGAATAATCCAGATCATTACCATATGAGGTCGTATGCTGTCACCTCAGGTTTCCTGATGTGGTTGTTCAACTCTCCACATGTAGCAGGCTTTCGGTGTGTGTGTGTGTGTGAGTGTGTGTGATTTGTATTACTGGATATGATACCCCACTGTCAGGCAAAACTGAAAACTCTGAAGATAAAGATCTAAAAGTGTCAATATTGAAAGATACCAAGAAGAAGAATATTATCAAAATCTGTAGCCCATTCCAGGTGCCAGGAGTGCCTGAAGTAAACCAGGAGGAGAGATTCCATCCACAATCTGAAAATCCCATGGAAACAGATTTGGAAACATATTTTGTTCTATTTTTTAAAAAATTCCTTTGATTTTCAGATCTTTTCTGTAGAAGAAAAAGTCCCAATGAACACTGCAGAACTGAAAGTACAATATGTTGTTCCCTTGAAAGGCTAAAATTATATCTAAAATGGCTCTCCCATGAACCACTACTTGTTCAATTTCTTGAGTGTCCTAGATGAAGGTGTCTATGGTCTAGGTCACATTGATCTTCTCCAAACTGTTGTGCAATGAAATTCATTCTATTTTATGAGCCTTTTATAAAGCATTAGCCAAAAGCTTGAGTAGAAAAGAAAACAATCCAAAATTTCCCTTGAATGGTTAGGATGCTGTTTCTTAAATAGAAACACATTGTTTACTTCCTGAATTTAGTAATTTATACTTTTTAAAAAAGCATATAAACTGAAGGTACAAAGAAGACCTTGGTGGTATTAGGGAATGCTTTACAGGAAGAAGTTGGTTTACAAAGTTTGTACCAGTTAACAATAGTGAATAGTTGAGTCTTGTGTCACACATCTAATATCAGGCATCTGCATAATATCACTATAAAATGATATGCACTTACCAAAATACCTCAAAGAGACTTGTTAAATTATAGTATATGTTATATACTAGTTATTCAGAATATTTCAGTGTCTGGCAATTAAAGTTGGCAAAGGTGAGATATTTAGGTAGATTTAAAGCAAAAAGAAGTTAAGTCTTAACTTGTAATATCTTTGAAAATGAGAGAGGCTCCAAGTATGCACCATCTGTTCTCTCTCTGTTTTCTGAGTTCTGTTTCTTAAATGTTAATTTACAAAATCTAGATCCCATGAAAGGTCTTTAAGACATACTGTATTAATTGAAATAATCTACTTTTCATCCTAAACTGTGATAGAATGTTTATGTTACTGGATGGCTGCCTTTTAGGCTATTTGCCATCTATAAGATCATGTATAGGTTAAATTTAGTTAACTGGGAAATCAACTGATTCATTACAAAGATCTAGTATTAAAGGAAGTTGGTGGTTCTCAATAAATATGTATTTAAATCCAACAATCAATTTTTGTATTAATTAGTACTCAAATTGTGGACTCATGCAAAAGAATGTATCAGCAGACAAAAAAGCAATATTAAGAAAAAGAACTACTTTTACAGTTAACAGAATTAAAGGCAGCCTTCAACGCACATGGAAAGAAGGTGGCTATGGAAATGAAGAACAAAGGAATGTAGATTAAACTTGACAATCTGTCATTTTTATGTGCTTCTTCAGTGGAAGCTCTCTATATCTCATGTAATCTTCAACTTTGTCCAAAAGTCTTGGATAGAAATCTGTGAAATTGGGAAGGTCAGATGCTTCTGGAGTTTTCTAATGAACATTAGCTTTAAGACTTCAGAAGGGATTATCTCCAAGTGAATCATGGATTTATGTCTCTTTAATTGGGAGATGTGGACCCCCTGAAATTTTACTGTTGTGCTGTTTGTTAACAGTATATCATAGGCACTTTTCATCAGGGTCTATCTCTGATACTTCATCCAGAATATTAGTTGTCCAGGTTCAGAGTCATGCAAGGTTGTTTTGAAAGGTGTTGAGGAAAGGCTTCTTAAATCTGTTGATGATAGCTCCAAGGACATTATTTGAGTCCCTGCAAATTTTGTCTTGTAATACGGTGATGCTGGGAGGCATGAATGAATTGTGGGCTTGTCTAAGCCATCTCTAAGCAAAGGTGTGCCCCTTGGAGACCTCTGGGTGTCATCTCACTGATCTGACACCCTTTGTTGGCAAGTTCCTGCTCAAAGAAAATTCTGTGATACCATGGAAATCTATTGGTGCACACAGCCCTAGGTTGAAACACAACTCCTTGAAGGTAGAAAGAGATACAAGCATACCCAAGTAGCCCTAAGTCCCCAGCTGCCTGGAGGAGAAAGAATTACTGTGCAAGAGATAAGGCTCCAATCAAGTCAACTTTCCCACAACCTCTTGCTTCTTGTTTACCTTGAAGAACCCTTCCTCACAATAAATCCCTTTGATGTGCTCCCCTATAAATAAAGGAGAGCACGCAGAGCCTCACTCTTTGTTAGAGATCTGACCTATCAGGTCCAATCCTCCCACTAGACCCCCTCTGTGAAACTATTTTTTGTATCTGTTGTCTTTTATTTTTTATTAATTATTTCAGACAATTTTTTAGCCAGCTCACACCTCTGTGAAGTTATCTGATCTTTCTTTGTGCAAGACACAGTGACATGATGAGGTCTACATATAGAAAAGATACCTCTAGATACATGATCCTGCCTATTACTGTTACATAAGGAAATAATGAGACCCAGAAGGAGTTGATAACATTGTCATTAATCCAGTTGTAATTTAAGGCACAAGAGTTGGAGAATCTTTGAGTTCGCTGCTTTCAATTTTAGAGTTACATTCATCATTCATTCACTTCTTTCAGAACATAAAAGATTGTTTTTCAACACTCTAATAAAATGGGTTCCTCTGTGTCTAGTGAGCACCCAAGGGACAGTTTGAGATTCCTAGGTAAAGTATCAAAAAGATCAAGTAATTGTCATTTTTAGAACTCAAAGACTTTAGTTCATCTTGAGAATAAGAAAATAATGACACATATACAAAACCATTCAGCTGTGAGTTAAATGAAATCTCTGAATATAATCAAGGGAAGGGAACACTGAAATTTGGGCTCTTTTCCATGTCCCATCTTTATAGTTTTAACCAAAATTGTACTGATAACTAATTAGATATAAACCACAGACAACCTCAGAAATGTTAGCAAAGATTTACTACCAATGTTTATTGAATGCAGTGTTTCTTTATCTTGTTTGGGTGGGCTGGGGGTGGGGACAATTTCATGTATAGTTGGTGATTCCATGTTTGGACTGCCAGTGCTCCCAAACAGCCATCTTTGGGAAATAGTCCCATGCAGTTGGCATTCATATTTCTCCCAGTAATTTTTTTCTGACTCTGAACCCTATTGTTAATATATTATAATGGGTTGTTTAAAGCTTTTCGAAGATTTTTCTCTTTGAGTCAGAGCTCTGTTGGGCAAAATGAGCAGTCTGGTCACCTCCTCTCATCCCCATGTCATTCCCTATAACCATCTACTACAGAAGCATTAGAGCAGACAAAGTCACATAATGTGTAAAATGTTCTAGGATGAGGTCAAGAGCCCTCCTTGATCCTAAAGCATTCCAAAATTATGCTCCATGCCAAAAGTGTACCTATTACCACTGTCTCCATTAACCCTCTTATCTTTAGCAAACTGATAAGCTCTGAGGACAGGGAGGATTCTCGCCTTCTGGGCAGATTTTGCTTCTGGCAAGGAGTCATATTCACTGGATGAGATCTGTCAGAGGTACCAACTGATGGTTTTCTGTTTCAGTCTTAAGATATGATCAATTAACTGGTAAGTCTAAACATTCTAGAGACTTTTTCTAATATATCTACATGAGTAATAGCTCACAAGCAGAGGTTAGGCAATTGTGTTTCCTTTTCTTTATGTAACAAAATAAAAGTAGCAAGGCTTTAATTATTACAACAATGAATAGAAATGTGGGGGTGAGAAAATAATAGAATTTCATAGAGAGTAGGGAAACTTGTTGAGAAATGTTGTGTTTTTATTAATTAACAAGCATAAACTGGAAGGGACCATCAAATTTAAAGAAGATCCAAAAATAAAACTGGCAGGAGCCTCTGCCAATTTAACTACTGCTTGTTATCCTAAAAAAAAAAAAGTGGATAAACTCTTGCCACTGGATCAAGATATAGTTAGCTATGGGTCTAGGTTATTCCCAAAATATTAATCAAGCACACTAAAGGCATGTCCAAAGGCGGTTTCATATATAAATAGGTAGAAATATTTATAATAATTACATAAGCACATGTCAGATATTTTAAAAAGCTAACTTTAACTCTCCCTCTCTCACACACACACACATACACATCCACCCACACAATATGTCCTTTAGATTTTTCATATGGAAGAGACTCTATTATCAAGGACTCGATTAAGTCACATAGTGTTTAGTGATTTAAAAAAAATTGAGATCCACTGCTTGCTATATTCAATAAAACACAGGAATTTCTTTAACTGTCTCCATACTATTGGCTTGGTGAAATCCTGAGTGGCTTACAGTCTGTCATGAGAAAGAAATTAACCTCCTTTTGTGTAAATCATGTCCTAGGAAGAATGAACTTCATTCAGAAAAATGTGTAAATTCACTTTGGAAACAATGTGATCTTTCTAAATTGAAAGAGCAAGTACACATTTAGACTAAGTATTAGAAGTATCATTATTTAAAGAAAAAAAACCCAAATGGTTATATACATGTTGAATAAGTATAGAAACAGAGAAATGTAATATTTTCTCTTTGAAAATTTGTGAAACAGATACTTCACTAAACCCCAAGGGCATAATAACTTAGGTATTATCTAGAATTGTTTTTTGGTTGTTTTCCATTAAAGGCAAACAAAAATGGCCACATTGACCTAATTCTAAAAGATAGCAAAAAAGAAAGGAAGGCAGGAAGGCAGGAAGGCAGGAAGGCAGGAAGGAAGGGAGGAAGGAAGAAAGGAGAGAAGAAAGGAAAGAAGGAAGAAAGGTAGGAAAGAAGAACAGAGATCTACAATTGCAAAATATACAGTCAGAAGCAGTGTAACAAAATGATTATCACACTGTTCATGGTCCTCACATCTAAATAAGCTTACAGTTTGACATGTCCATTGTACTTTTGACAGGTAGAGCACATATAAACACAAGGAAAGGGTTCAAGAGTCCTTTCCCTATTATTTGACTTTTTTTTTTTTTTTTTTTTTTTTTTTTTTTTTTTTTTTTTTTTTAGTTGTAGATGGACACAATGTCTTTATTTTATTGCTTTGTACGTGGTGCTGAGGATCGAACCCAGGGCCTCACGCATGCAAGGCAAGCGCTCTACCGCTGAGCTACAATCCCAGCCCCCCTATTATTTGACTTTTGACTATTAATTTTTATGACTATTTAACCTGATTTAAGAGCACATTTTGTGAGCTTTCTAGGGATTTACATGTTCCCCTGTGAACATAAACTAGTTCAGTACCAATAATCTTACCCATGTGAGTGGATTTTCCCCCACATAAGTCAGTACCTGGTTGACATTCTCCATTTGGATTGGGTTCAAGCACCAAGACAACAATTAGTCAATGTCCACATAATCTATAACTTGTTTTTGAAGAGGAAAGTTCTTAGGGAAGTTAGGGAAGAAATCATAGGAGAGTATTTAAACTGGCAATTCCATTTGCCTAGTAAAACACCTCATTACTAAATTAGTGGGTGTGCTTACAAGCAGTAGGAAGAATGATCTTTTTTTAAAGGTGTGAAGTAGCAAGTATGGGCAAGGACACAGGGAAAGTCTGGGGATTATTAGAGATACAGCCTGAGTAAACTTACTGCCTCTGAAAGGGATGGCATAACAGTGGCTTGGATTAAGGCAATGATATAGCACCCAAATTATCAAACTTTTCTATGGTTGTCTTTATAACAACAACAAATTTTTATATTTGTTTTTATTTAACAGCTTTATTTAAATATATTTCATGTACCATAAAATTGACCTATATAAATCTCCCACTACACTGTTTTTTACATATTCACAGAAGCTATATTTCAGAAAAAATTGTACTATAGAACACTTTCCAACATTCCACAAAAACCTCTGTACATATTAAATGTCATTACAAATTCGCTACCATCCCTTACTTCAACCCCAAACATCAATGGATGTAACTTCAATATGTATAGATTTGCTTATTCTGGAAACTTCACATAAGAGAAATCATGTAATATGTGGATTTGTGATTGATTTCTTTGATTCAATATACTATTTTGTAGAGAGCAGTGAGTTGGGTCATGGTCTCTGACTTCCTTTTGATTGTGGGTGCACTTGCTCTGGGAACTTTCTGTGTAAAGGTTCGGGACAAGATTGTCCCGTTGCTATTGTGATGCCTTGCTTGAGGAAGTTCTGTGCAAGGCACAAAACTGTCATTCTTAACCCTGAATTCAGACACCGCCTGCCAGGGATAGAGAATTATGAATGCAACTAGGTAATTATAATTGCTTACTAATGGTTTGACCTTCAAGCCTGCCTGCTTTGAAGAAACTTCCTCACAGAAACTCTTTTGATAATAAAAGCTATGTAATAAATACACTGAGCTAGTTCTGGGTCATTGTTTCTCCATTAGAGGATGGTGTCCCATTTAGTCCTAGATTTCTCTCTGTAAGTGTTTGTCTTTCTTAATTCCCCATCTCCCCTCACCGGTTTCTAAGGTTCAACTGTGCAGGTCCTGGCACTATTTGCAACACTTATCAATGTTTTTGTATGCGTATGTCCTTTTTCATTCCATGTAATATTGTATTGTGTAGATGTATCATTTTTAAATCCATTCATCAGTTGATGGGCAGTTCTGTTTCCACCTTTTGGCTCTTATAACTAATACTTATTCTGTGTTCCTTTTTACACACACACACACACACACACACACACTCACAAATCCTTGTATTTGTGTACAAGTTTTACCTAGATAAATGTTTTCATCTCTGTAGGATATAGCTTACAGGTAGAATTGTTAGGTCACAGTACCACTATATTCAGAAATTTGAGGAATAACAAACTGGTTTTTAAATTGGCCGCACAGCTGATATTCACAGTGTATGGATATTGCAATTTCCCCACATTCTCACCAACAATTTTTATTTACTATATTTTTTTTTAAGTCACATAGTGTAAATTGACATTTTACTATGGCTTCAATTTGCATTTCTCTAAAAACAAATAAAGTAATCCATCTGTATATATGTTCTTATTGGCCATTTGTTTATTATCTTTTTGAAATTGTCTTTTTAAATGATTTGGCCATATTTAAATTGAATTACTTTTTACTGTTGATTTATAAGTATAATTTATATATTCTGGATATGTCACTTGTTATTTGCCTAATTTGAAAATATTTTCTTTCATTCTTCATGTTTTTTTTTTCATGTTCTTGATGGTATCTTCTAAAGTATAAGTTTTGTTTTTAATTTTAGTGAAGCCCAACCTATGCAATTTTTCTTTGTTTGCTTTTTAAAAATGTTTTACTTGAGAACTCACCACCTGGTACCAGGTTACAAAAATTTACATTCATTACATTACATTTTCTTCTAGAAATTTTATAATTTTAGCTATTACATTTAGGTTACTGATCCATACTAAGATAATCTTAGTTTATGGTGAGACAGGGTATACTTCCATTATTTCATTTATAGATATCTACACAGTTTGGTCTAGCATCAAATGTTAGAAGACTGTTATTCATCCATTGAATTATTATGGTACCCTGGTTGAAAACAAATGACCAACATTTAAGGTTATATATGGACTATCAGTTCTAGTTTATCAACTTACTTGTTTATCCTAATATAGAAATTCACTGCCTTGATTATTGAAACTTTGCAATGTATTTTGAAGTTAAGAAGAATGAGTCATGAATTTTATATTTTACAAATATCTTGTTCCTTTTATTTCTATATGAATTTTAGGTTTATCTTATCAATTTTTGTAAAAAAATAAAAAATGCAGCTATAGTCAGAGTTTTTATTGAATCTGTACATCAATTGTGGTAAAATTTGTCATCTTAATATTATGCCATCCAGTCCATGAACATGGATTGTCTTTCATGTATTTATATCTATTTTAGTTATATATTTTAAATAGTTATATCTTATAATTTCCAGCACACAAATCCTTCACATTTTTGTTAAGTATATCCTTAACCTTTTTATTGTAGCTATTATGCAAAAATATTTTAGTTTCAATTTTGCATTTTGTATTACTAATCAATAAAAATACAACAAATTGTGTGTGTTGACTTGAATACAGCCTGTCACATTGCTAAACTAGTCTGTTTTAATAATTTAGGGCATTTCTTATGGTTTTGTATACATAAGGTTATACTGTTCAGAAATAGAATTGAGGAATTAACAATCTAGGAATGAAGGGAATTAGCTCAACATGATTAAAAGCATCTCTGTCACACTCAAAACTGAAAGACTAAATGTTTGTCAGGCAGAAGAATGAAAAGGAAGAAGGTTTTACTTTTAATCATGAAAGAGTTTTTAATTTTGTGAAATGATTTTTCTGTGGCTATTGAGATGATAATGTGTTTATTTTGTCTTTTACAAATACGGTGTGTTACAGTGACTGATATTTGGATGTTAAATGAAACTGGCACACTGGAAAGAACTGTCACAGGATTGTTGTGTATATTTCTTTTTAATTATTGCGATTCAATTTTGCTGGCATTTTGGTAAGGGTTTTTATGTATATTCATAAAAGACATTGGTCTTTATTTTTCTTGTGATATCTTTATCTGGTTTTGCCACAAAAGTATTACATAGAATAAATTGAGATGTATTCCTTTGTCTTCTTTATTTTGAAATAAATTGTTAAATTTTGGTTTAAATTCTTCTTGAAATATTTCATAGATTTAACCACTGAAATCTTCTGGTCTAAATAAATTGAAATATACTAAACTCACACACATTATGTGTTTGGACTAAAATAAAGTTAAATACCAATAAGAAAAATAAATTAGTGCAATTCTCAAATATTTGGAAACTGCAAACATCCTCTTAAATAACCAAGAGGTCAAATTAGAAATCACAAAGGAAATTACAAGATACTTTAACATGAAATAAAATCCAACAACATATGGAATGTTATAGGATACAGATAACAATACATACTGTGAAATTTATGTGTATAAAATTTATGTGTAGCTTTATTTGAAAAGAGGAAAGATATAGAGTTAGCCAGAAGTGAGAGGTTCTTTGTCCTTCCACAGGTCTTCCTTGGGCAGGTATACAACTTTAGGATTCCCAGAAATATCGAACTTTCCAAAGTTCCTAGTTGTCTTCTGGATATCCTTTTAAAATACTTGTGCATGTTCTTGCTTTCTTTAGCTGAAATCACAGCCTTAGGCGGCTAAACTTGCTATCAATTAGGTAATGACCATGGAATGGGATTACTTCCAACCTACATTCCTACCATCTACTGTACTGAATTCTGAGTCAAATAAAATATCTACCACACTCTCAAAATAGAGATTTTCTGGAGACTGAAAGTTTCAAAAAATGCTGCCTGTACAATACGTAGGGTACATTTTGGAGCTCCAAAACAGAGACTGTCTGTTGTCTGCTCTGCTATTGGTTTTTGGACATTACACAACTAGGCTTGTGGGGTTGTAGAGAATAGCTTCAAGATGAATGCTATAGAATTTATTGTCTGAAGTTTAAATAATTTTATTAGATAATTTTCACCTCTTTCTGGGGCTTTAACTAATTTTCAGAATTTTAATATAATTAATTTTTATTCTCTTGCTGTTTTTTGTTGTTGTTGTTGTTGTTGTTGTTGTTGAGAGAGAGAACTTACTAAGGACTTTGCTTTTCACCATTGTGAAAGTCTGCATATCAGGGTTGTCCTTAAGAGAATAGGAAATTAGGGTGCTTAATTTCCTTAGTATATCTTCATCAATCACTAGTATTATATTTTGTTTTTCTTAGTCAACATGGTATGACGACCCACATATTCAATTTTTCATCAGTTATAAGGCTGAATCATAGCAAATGCATTTCATAAGGAAGACTTTGAAGATAGTAACCAGAATATCATGTCCATCTTCTACAGTTTTTTTGTTTTGTTTTGTTTTTCCTAAACATTTTTGATTTTTTATTTAGGTTGGAGGCTTTCAAATCACTGTTTGAATCTTTCCATTCTGTATTTTCTGTCTGCTTTTTTTTAACTAAGATTTTCCCTGAAATATGAATTAACCAATATATATCTCAGAGCTCTGAGTTATACATTCTTATAACTAATTTATATTCCTTTGAAAATTTATTTCTATCTCGTGTAGGCTATAAAAAGTCTTTGATGATAGCTGTCAGTTCCGAGGAAGACCAGTTCTTAAAATGCTCCTTCCTTGTTCTAAGAGTGATTTAACTTTAAGAAGTTTGGAGGCTTTTTACTGTCCAAGAGGAAAGGAGAGCAGTTCAGAGGGATGGTTGGACAGAGGAAAATGCAGGAACCAAAATGGGGAAAAGGTTAGTAGTATAAAGACATTTCATTTCTAGTTATGATCTAGAGGATCTAAAAGACAGTTTTCAGAATTTTTAAAATTTTATTTTGCTTGGGCAAGGATTTGCTTAAGGAAGTAGTTTTGAATTTGAATTTATTTTAGAAGTATTCTCATATGAATAAAAGTGGACAACATTTCTGATTTTTTTTCTCCTTTCTGTTCTAAACAAGATGTTCAAATACTCTTGCTAAGAAAACAGTCTTTTGATGTTATTTATCAAGGAAATGAGTTATATATAAATTTATATAGAACAATATATATATATTCATTTATACTCCAAAATTTCATGGAAAGAAAAAATAAAATCATTTACAACTTTAATCTTTCTGTGCAAATATTATCAGAAATAATAATCACATAAATGTGTTCAGTGGATAGCAATGATATATTAAAATAGACACAAAAACTGTGTGGTTTCAGTTGTCAGTGGAAATGCCCAGTGGACAACCAAACAAAAATATATCTGAAATTTATTCATATACAACTACATTTTCATTCATACAATTAAAACAGAAAGATGACTTCAGATCATAATCTAAGGAAAATTTTCTACATAACTCTGTTCTGCTGATTCTTACTAGGTACATACTCTATTAGTAGGACTCTCCATAAATGTAAAATATAAATGTTTTTTATAGTAAATTTTACTATACTTTTTCTGTTAACGGGGCTATTTTAAAATTACATTGTTAACCTTCTGTATTTTATATGAAAATTAATCAACATGAAGTTTAGAATGGTGTTTACAGGGTTAGTGGGCAGACAAAAGTTAGAGTCTTATGACACATATGTGACGTCCTGAACAATTGTGACATTGGTAGGAAGTCAAGCACTTACCTACCAATGTGTTCCTGAGAACACTCAATCTTATCCTTTACCAAAAGGATCTTGCCTAGTATTCCTCTCATATAGAATTCTGTTTAATAGTAGTATGGCCTAATGGAAAGATTATGGACCCAATACCAGAAAACAGTCTATGCTCATTGCTACAGCTTTAGTGTTGGTATCTGAAGCAGATGAAAAGTCATCTGAGACATTTTCTTGCCTTAAAATTAGGATAATCTTGAAAGTAATAATAAGTCTGATTTACCAAAGATCAATTTTGGAAACATTGTAGTGTGTAATGTCAATTAATACTCTTTTAAAGATAATTCAGTAGATGCTAAGCAACTTATGCAAAATCACACAAAATGTGAAAGAAACAAGTTTCAAGCCATTTTGAAACATTTAAAATAATTTGTACATATGTGATATTTTCATCACAGTGTACAAAAACTTTTAAAAGTTAAAAATTTTTATAACTTTTTAAAAATTATGGTAAAGCATGTATGAGATGAATTTTGCCATTTTAACCATATTAAGCATATTGTTTTATGCCATTTATTACATTCAAAATATTATGCAACCATCACTACTGTTTCCAAGATTTTTATTACCCTCAATAATAATGATAATTAGGAAAAAATGTCCACTCCCTTTTCTCCTGCATTAGTTCCTATTAAACTAACCTGTTATTTAATCCTATGAATTTACTTATCTCAGATGTTTCATGTAAATGGAATAACACATTATTTTTCCTTTTATATCCAACTTATTTCATTTGGCATAATGTGTTCAATATTTCTTCATGTTATTGCATATATTAAAACTCCACTCCCTTTTTTTTTTTTTTTTATCTTTTATTTTATTTTTATGTGGTGCTGAGGATCGAACCCAGTGCCTTATGCGTGCTAGGCGAGCACACTACCACTGCGCCATAATCCCAGCCCCCTCCACTCCCTTTTGATGGTTGATGAGTACTCTATGTGTGATAGTATCACATTTTGTTCATTCATTTATTTGTTAAGGGCTATTTTAAGTGTTTTCACCTTTGACTACAATGAATAATGATGCAATGAATATTGGTATATAATTATCTGTTCAAATCTGTTATAATCTGCAATGCATAATCTGGAATGTCCTCTAAAGGCTCATGTATTGAAAGCTTGACCCCTGATGCAGCAGTGTTAAGAGGTATGGCCTTCAGGAAGGTGAGTGGATCTTGGACTTTAATCTCACAAATTGATTAACACATTGATAGAATCAAAATATTATGGAACTATTAGGAGATGGTGGAAACTGTATAAAATGAGGAGTAACAGGACAAAGTGTGATATTGAAGGCATGCCCTGGAAGAGTTTATCTTGTCCCTAGTGTCTCCAGCCCCTTATTCTTTCTCAAGTCTTCCCAGCTGTCATCAAGTGAGCAGCTCTTCTCTGCCATGATTTTCTGCCTCATTACAGCTCAGAAACAATGGGACCAGTCAGCCATTATCTAAAATCTTTGCTGGCCAAAATAAATCTTTTCTCCTTTAAGTTATTTTTCTCAGCTTATCAAAGTGTTAAAAAAAATTCTTGTGTTCTCTTCTATCTCATTTTATTTTCTTCAATACTGCTATGTAAGTTCTCCTATATTAATTTCTGGCTATTCAGTTTCTGGTCCTTATTTTAACTTTTAGGTGTGATTATGATTTTATGAAAGTCATTGATGCTTGTCTGCATGTGGCATCTTCTATGCCTTGAAGGATTAAATATTTATTTCAGTCTTCCTAATTTGGCTTTGGTTTGCCTGTCTTTCCAGAAGTTCTAATTTTGTCACTTATTTTCTCTGAGCCCATGAACATCCCTACTGTGTGGTGCCCAGGTCCCTATTTGCCTAGAGTCCATTTTTATCATTGTTTCAGTAATAGAGGGTAATCCAAACCTGGGTTCATATCAAATCCACAGTTGGTATATTCTAATTGAACCAGGGGAGTATTTAGAGTAGTCCATTTCTGCACTCTATCCTCAGTCACCAGAGTTACATGACCCCAGGTACCAGGGTTGTTCCAGAGACTTCATCCATAGGCAGTCTTGGTTTCCTTAGTTCTTGTCAAAGTAATCTATTTCATGTGTAGCTGTTCAACTTAGTGTGCTCTAAAGAGAAGATTGCCAGAGGATCTTGTCTATCTTGTCTACCTTCTTGTCCTTCCCTTCTTGTTTTCAATTCTTTTTAGTATATAACTAGGGATAGAATTGTTGAGTTATTTTGTAATTTTATGTTTAGCATTGTGAAGAGTAACCAAGCTATTTTTTCTACAGCATTAACAACACTTTACATTTCTACTCACAATATGTAAGTGTTCCAATTTTTCAGATACTTGTTAGCACTTGTCGTTTTTTGTTTTAGTGATTATAGCTTTGCACAAGTGAAGGGCTGTTTTACTGTGATTTTTAAATGAGCTTTTTAATGAGTACTTGAGGATACACTTTTGGACTTTTCACAACCCAACATAATGTTACATAAGAGATTCCAGTTTCAAAATGTGTATTCAGTTGAACTAATATGTTAGTTAAGGAAAACTGTGCCCATTGGTAATTTACCTATGTAGTGGGGTTTGAGAACTAGGCAGTTTGCTCTTCACAAATGTATGAGAATAATTTAATCACTTTTAATTATGTGTAATATAGGTAATATGAAATTTTACAGGGGGTGAAGGTATGTCAGCTTTTTGAGAAGTGAAATGAGGAAGAAATCTCTTTGGAAAGTGGATTCCTGGAATAATTATTTTCCAAAGGAAAGCAGAGTGGAATTCAATGAGAAGAAAGACTTGTATATGGTTTTACATAGAGATACTATTAGCTTTTTGTGAATGAAAATCCTTTCCAGTTTTGACTTTCTCCTATTGCAGACCACCATCTAGCTTTATCAGCTTCTATTTTATTGCTTATTTTTTTTCTTTTGTTTGTTTTTGCAGCTGTGAACAAAAGATCTGACAGGAACAACTTAAAAGACAGAAAGTTTATTTCAGCCCATGGTTTCAGAGGTTCAGTCCATGGCCATCTGACTCCATAGCTCTGGACCTCCAGGTGAAGCATCATGGTGGAAAGAGGGCACGGCAGAGGAAAGTAGCTGAAGACAGCACCAGCAACCAAAGGCAAAGCTCTGGCTTACCAGTGATAAAACATAAACATCTCATGTCCTCAGTGACCTACTTTCTACAGCAACAGTTGCCTGCTCAGAATTAGCATACAGTTAATCCATATTAGTGAGTTAACCACAAATCATTTCACATTCTTGCATTGTCTCACACATGAGCTTTTGGTGGACAGCTTATATATAAACCATAAAAGCTTCTATCTAATTAAATGTCCACAGTGATTCCTCAGTCATAGTGATGTGATGAAATACCTACCCCTTGTCCTTGGAGAAACATACTTCCTAAGATTAGAATTAACTGCTGAAGAGTGGTTTTTAAGGGCTCTGACATCTGAAGTGGAAGGGCAGAAAAGAGTGAAATGTTCTAGAAGAAAGATTTTTACAATGGACTAGAAATACACTATTTAAAAATAAGAATAAATATAGTGTATCTTTATGTATTTAGGTAGAAGGTATTCAGAGAGTGAGAGGAGAATTCTTAAAATAATAATAGTAGGTATAAGTTCTAACAAAAATTTTATGAAAGAGGGCTAGGTTTGTGGCTTAGTGGTAGTGTGATTATCATCTCATGTGCGAGACACTGGGTTTGATCCTCAGCACCACATAAAATAAATAAAAATAAATGTATTGTGCCCATCTACTACTAAACAAAAATTTTTAAAATTCTGTGAAAGAAATTGTCACAACAAATCAAAGATTGAGTTGTGCAGACTGGAAGCCGTCTTTCAGTCTTTCATATTAAACTATCTAATCTTCATTATGGCAGGGACTTGTTCAAATATATTCATTTTTGAATCTCTAGCAAATAGTAGAATTCTCAAATTATCATAGATGACCAATTAAATATGATCAATAAATGAATGTGTGGATAAACAATTAATATATTTAAATTATTAAGACTATGCTGCCTAAATGTTCTATTTTCAATGGGACTTTTTTCAATTATATTCCACCTCTGTGTAAATAAACTTTCCTATTCCCTTAATTTTTGTTCTACATTTTAAACAAACCACATGATCTACATACATTACATACAAATATCTTTTATCTTATGAGTTATTTCTTGGGACCTCAGAAATTATTCCAAGGCTGGTGGGTTCACCATGGTCTGAAGAGGAAATTCCTAAAACTGAGACAAATAAGTGGTTATTCCCAAGAAGTAACTCATAAGATAAAAGATATTTTATGATTTTTCTCTATGAGACCTACAGCTTGGAACTTCACTTTAGCTGTACTGTAAAAAGTTTAGAGAAAGTCAAATTTCAACATTTTCTTAAAAATCGTGTAAATTAATTCACTGGAATCTTTTCTAAAACCTTGAAGAAAGAGTTGATGTGGAAGGATACTCAAAGTCATCGAGAACTCTAAGGAACAATTTAGTTGCCTATTCAAATGTAATTGTATTTAACTTCTAAAATAGCTGAACACGATAAGCATAGTCCAATACAATAAGAAAAGTGCTTGAGTACAAAATAAATACCATATGTACCTAGTTTTCAAAGTGGAAGTCCTTACAACTATATCACCATCTCTATTCCAGCATAGATACAGTGCCAGTGGATCACAAAATATCGCCTCCACTTAAAACCACAAACAGATCATTCATGTCTCTTTCTCTAATTTTTTTTTCATATATCATCATCAAATGAAATTTATGTCTGGGCTGCAGGGATAATTCAAAATATACAAATCAATAACTGTGAACATCTCATTAACAGAATAAATAATATAAATTCATACAACTTTCTCGATACATAAAAAGCATTTGGCAAAATTCAACTTCCATTGATGATTTTAAAAATCCTCCACAAATTAAATGTGTTATATTTTTCCATTTATTGGTTGGTTTTAGTGATACATGAAAGTAGAATCCCTTTTGACATAATTAGGAAAGCATGGAATATATCTTGTTCTACTTCAGTCCCGTAGCTATCTTATACCATATTATAGAGGATGGATGTGGAAAGGAAAATTTCATGTTAAAAATTATCACTAAATAATTCCACTTTCTCTGGAATTGTTAGCATAGCAATATTTCTTATGTATAAAGAAATATACATAAAGGAGTATAGATTTAGTTAATTTGTGTTTGTTAGTCTCTCCTATACTATTTAGTCATTCTTCTGTCTTTTTAATTTTGTTTTGTTTACATTATTTTAAAGAATTGCTTCTGAAATACATTTTTAAGTCAATATTTGTATTTTATGTCTTTTAACTGTTAATCACTGTTATACTTACTCTATATTTACTCTGCAAACTTTCTCTTATCTAATTGCAAGGTGAGTTTTCAATGTTTAACTTTTTTAATTTTATTCAATAATTAACTTCTAAGGTTGTCTATCTTTATTTCTCTTCTCATGTTTCAATTTTGTCAGCCTGAAAAAACAATGTAGCAAGTGATAAGAAAAGCATTCTTGTTGAAAATCTCCAGTAATGATAAATGAATGGTCCAATTCCAATAAAATGAAGGGATCTGTACAAAGGGAATTTCTGTAGAGTAGGCATTATTTTACAGTTATCCATACCTCCACAAATCTTTTCACGTTGGATGTATAAAATCATCATGCATGTAAATAACACTTTCTCCAACTATCAATTCACTGTAGCTAAGCCACAAATTGGAGTATTGATATTCATTTTATTTCATTATTTTTCTTTGAATATATACTTAGATTTACTCATTAGCTTTCATCACATGCAAAATCCATTTCTGAGGACAAAACATGATGTCTTATAAGCCCTGGATATTTTATATTGAAGACCTATTATTAAATGAGCTGCAAATTATTCTTGCTTACATTTCTTTTGCTTATGATGAATGGAATAAAGATCATTTTCTCTCAGTGGTTAGAGATTATCTAGATTTATTTCTGACATTCAGCAAAAGTATGTGAGCACATCTATGGTTAATATAATTGTTATTATGAGGCTATTGAAAGCATTGTAAAATCATAAAAAGCTGGATAGACTTTTTAGCGAAGTAGTACATAATAAAAGTCTAACTGAAAATCTAAATAATAACATTTTTTTACTTATCTTAAACCTGTTTACCTGAGCAAAGTATGCAAGAAACTATTTGAAATCTTTGCTAATGGAAACACTTTCTCTTTGGATTTTTATTATTATGTTCCACATTTGGATATTTCCCGTGATGCACCAAAACCAATTCAAGTATGTAATTAATATTATGATAGATAATAATATTATGCTACACAACATCATAATATGTATTGATTATCATTCTAATTTCTCTATTGTGCATGACCCATAGATTTCTAGAGAGTAAAAATAGTACTCTGAGCATCTAGATATGAATATTTACTTAGTTAAGAGAAGTAAATATTTAATTACTTCAAAAGGTAAAATATTATTTTATCCTCTAGGTGATACTTTAAAGTATACTGCAATATATATATATATATATGTATATATATATAAAATATACGGCAATATATATAAATTTATATATATGCATTCATATATATGCTATATATATATATATATATATATATATATATATATATATATTTAGGTCCTGAACAACCAAAATATTAATTTCCTTTTACACATTTCATATAATATTTTGCGTTTGATATTTTAAGATTCAGTAGTTTGTGAAAACATACACATTTCAGTTTTGATTGAACTTCGTTAGGCATGCATTTCTCAGCATAACAAAATTTTCCTTCAGTTAACTACTTAGTCAATTTTTGAGGTACACTCCAAAATTTGACTTTATTAAATATATTTTATTTGCTCTTGAAAGATTACTGAAGATCATCTATTTTAAGACAATTGTGAAAATATAGCTAAACTATTCATGATAAACTTTAGAATTTGAACTTAAGTTCAGTCTATTAAAGAAACTAATTGTGTGATTATCTGCACCTCTTGCAGTCCTTGGGTTTGGTTTGAGTTTCAGTCCTGATATCTTTTGTGTCCAGGTTTGTGAGCTTCTTCTCCTTCTCCATCTTATTCCTCTTCTTCCTCTTCTTCTTTTAATTTTTCCAAGATGAGTAAAATACCTCTACCTAGAAAACATACCACGCCCTCCTAAATAAGGACTTATTTTGGTCACAGTAGCTACTGAATCTATCTAGGTTCCTTGGTCTGTGGTGACACTGATAATTAACATGCCTGGTGGAGAAAGAAGTGGGACAAAAACAATGGACAATTGAAGACTGGTGGAAAGCTTCATAATTTTAATTTTTGGAGATAGCAGTATTGTATATCAGCAAAAGCTAAAGCAAAAAGTCAGAATAATGCAATTTTCTTGATTTTTCAAATAAAGTCACACTCTTTAATTATTTGATTGTAAATATTAACTGCATAGACTGTCTTGTAAGTCGAGCCCTGCCCCTATTAGATCTTTGGCAGGTATTTACATTCTCTGTGTCCTACTTTCCTACCTTTAAAACAAAGGGAATAATAATCCTAAACAACATCATTGTGTTATTGATTACATGAGTTATTGCCTGTACAATATTCACTGTCTGGCACATAGTTATTATTTAATAAATAATAGTTATTATGACAGCCCCTTTGAAGCTTGTAAGCATTTGAAGGAATAAAAAATATTGTATGTCACCATCTGTCAATTAAATTATTACTGCAATATTGAAAGTTCAAAGTCACTATGAATAATAACTAAAGCCAATATTTCAATTTCTTATCTAGATGTTCTGCTACAGAAAATAACATAATGTACCTGAAAAGGAATTAAGATATAGCTAAGGATAAAGTGTCTCTATTTAACAAACTTTGGTCATGTTAAATATTGAGTTTCCATAAGTCATTTGATTCCCAAATGTTTTTAAAAGGCTCTTTCCTTTAAAAAATGTTTATAATTAAGCCGGGTGCGGTGGCTTAAGTCTGTAATACCAGCACTTAAGGAGGCTGAGACAGAAGAATCGCGAGTTCAAAGCCAGCCTCAACAACAGCGAGGCTAAGCAACTCAGTGAGATCCTTTCTCTAAATAAAAACACAAAACAGGGCTGGGGGTGTGGCTCAGTGGTCGAGTACCCCTGAGTTCAATCCCTGGTACCAAAAAAAAAAAAAAAAAAACAAAGTAAAAAATGTTTATAATTACATAAGTACGAACTTGATTAATGTAGTTCCTGTTATAAGATGTGAAACATGTATAGATGTAGATACTGATATAGTGATAGAAATGCTAATATGTGCACCTTTCCAATGGTATATTTTTTTGTACCAAGAATTGAACCCACTCTGTGTCATTTAACCACTAAGGCACATCCCCAAAACTTTTTATTCTGAAATAGGGTCTCACTAAGTTGCTTATGGACTCACTAAGTTGCTGAGGCTGGCTTTGAACTTGGGATCCTCCTACCTTAGCAACTGGAAGCCACTGGGATTACAGCCATGTGCCACCACACCAGGTTCCAATGGTACAAATTTTTATTAAGTATATATATATATACTGTTCATTGAAAGTGCATATAAAGGTGTTTAATATGAAGAATTTAATCTGCTTATAATTTTGTGCAAAGTTAGAAAAATTATGATTATAACAATTTTTTCTATTTGCCTCAACAAATGTTTTCAGTGAACAGTGTGTACAGCTTCTGAAAATTTGTTTTTTTCTGTTATGTTTGATAACATGTATTAAAATG